>BDDA01000533.1:6461-33135 GCA_001662385.1 Chlamydomonas asymmetrica
GCGAAGTACGTCCCGCACCGTCGTGCCGCCTCCTGCATATCAGTGAAATACGGTACATCAGGTTACTGCTGGTGTTAGGTATGATCCCAGAAGCTCCTGGCCCCAAAGGGCAGGTGAAGAGCGTTCAACAAATGCCAGCTCAGCAGCCCGTGAGGGGGCGGGTGTTGCGCACGTGTTGTTCAACTCCCAACCCTGCCAGTCCTCCCCATTCCCTTGCCATGCTGTGCAGTCTGGCGATGCTGGAAGATAAGGCAGCGCCCTGCGTGTGTTACTGCATGTGAAAAGGCAACGCAACCTGGCCGTGCGTGCGTCAGGCAGCACCGTGCTGCCCCACAGGGCTCCGGTAGCGTGTGCGCACTGCGCGGGCCGTACCAGCGTTGGTGCTTCCGCGGCCGCTGCTGCCGCCAGTGCTTCCTCCAGTACGCGTAGCGGCCAGGAGGTTCTGCAGGGTGAAGGCGTCAAGCGGTGAGGCCTGCTGGCCTGGCGGGCCCTGCTGCTGCTGCTGCTGCTGCTGTGTGACGCCGCGCGGTGATGTGGCCATCTGGGTCAACAATGCTTGCAGCGGACCTGCACAGAAAGCAACACCATTGTTATCCAGAACAGCAGCAGTCAGCGGTCAGCGGCATTGATATGGTCGTGCACAGTGTGATTGTTGCACAAATGCACCAGCAACACCAGCGGCAGACCCCTGCGCTCATTGCATCCCTTTCGCAGGAGTGCCGGGACTGGTTTTAGGTCCGATGCCCTGCGTGTGTCTATCAGTGTGCGATCCTGTACGGACAGCGGCCCCTCAATGGTGTTGCTGCTCACTTGGTTGCTGGGGTGGGTTGAGCAGGGTGGACTCAGGGCTGATGAGCAGCTGCAGCAGCCCGGGCAGAGACGCACGGTCCTGCTGCGTGCGCGACGCCACCAGCGCGGCCAGCTGCTCCAGGGATCCCACCGGCTGTTGCTGCTGCAGCGGCGGCTGGGCCTGCTGGCCTTGTGACGATGCACCATCCCCGCTGTTGGTATTACTTCCAGTGGATCTGCTGCTGTTAGGAGTAGCAGCAGCATCTGCAGTGGCAGAGGCATGATGCACAGTGGTCCCAGGCGCTGCTCCTGCCGTGCCGCTGCTGCCTGCTGACCCTCCACCTCCACTTCCGCTGCCTGCACTGAACAAGGCTTTGAGCGTGCCTGTGGCTGCATCCTGCCCTGCTGCAACACCCGTTCCTGTGTTGGGCGTCCATGGTATTGCCGGGTGGGCAACATCACCAGCTACATTGCCTGCTGCAGTGGCAGGCATGCTGCTGGTACCGCTGCTGCTGACCGCTCCTGAGCCAATGGGGCTGCCACTCCAGCGCTGCAGAGGGTCACCAACAGATGCAACACCGCTACCGCTGCCTGCGGCACTGCCGCCACCGACGCTGGATACTGCACCGCTCCTTGCACTCGCCCCTCCACTGCTGCTTGCATTGGTGGTGGGCACACCAGCCGCTCCTTTTGCTGTACCGCCACCTGCCGTGGCAGTACCAGCAGTATTGGCACCTGAAGTACCAACTGCGGTACTGCCTGAGGATGCCTGTCCAGAGATCTGTACTGTCGATCCTGGCGTCCCTGACAAGGGTGTGGTGGGGAAAGTGGAGTTGGCAGCTGACGTGCCCCCGACTGGTTGAGGTGACTGCAGCCCACCACCGAACCCTCCCGTTGACCCTGTGCATGCGCACACAGAGGAACCAGGCAGGCTGGTAGATTGTGCGGGCAGCCAGAGAAGATGATCAATTGACCAAAACAGCAAGGAGGCAAAAAGATCCTCACCGGTGGTGACAGGCACGACACCCCACCTGCCGTTGACCCACCAATCATCGTATCCCAAGGCTCGCAGAGCGAGAACCATTGCGCCCTGAGAGCAAAAGTGATGTGATGCATACATGCGCGGACTGCAGCAGGGTTCCCTAGTGCCTAGTGGCTCTCCCCCTCACCTGCGGGGTCTGAGGTGCCTGGCACCGCGCCGGAGGTGCCCACGGACGGCACGATGAACTGGCCGTTGAACAGAGCGTCTGACGCACGCAGCAGCTGGAAGGCCAGGTAGTTGACGAGGTAGGCATACCACCTGCAGCAGGTGGAGGCGGTGGCAGGCGGGCAGGGGCGTGACGAGTTAGCGTTTGTGCGCCGGGGGCATGCGCATTTGGTTGTGGGGATGAGGGGGCTGCGTGCGTCCCCCGCCTATGCAAGCACACATGGGTGCTCACGTGGTTGAGATAGCGAGAGCGGTGGGTCGGTGGGGAAGTGCACCCACGGGCCATGAGATAATGAGAGCGCATTGTGCACTTGCGCCACAAGTGCAAGCAAGGATAGTGAACACCCTGTACTGCATATGTGCTGGACCCTGGAGGTGTGTGGGGTGCCCTCTCCTCCCTCTCCCCCCCGGCTTCACATCCGCCTCACATCCGCCCACGCCGCAGCAAGCTAACCCACCGCGTCACGCCAAAGTCGTTGAGTGCACGCCTGCTGTTGAGCGTGAACCCCAGCCAGATGCGTGTGACGTTGACGGCTGCGCCAAAGTTGTACACGCCTGGGGCGACACCTGCAGGATCTCTCCCCGCCCCACCATCAGCATCAAGCGACACGGAAAGCGGCTTTGCCCGTTGCTGGACAAACCGCACATATTCCATTGATGGTGCGCATGTCCGGCATGCAGTGCTTGCCGTGCAGTATGTTGAGAGCGCACACAGCTTCAGCGCGTGCCTGGGACGCTGCTGCTGCACCCACTTAATTGATGTGGGTGAGTGCAATGCAGCAGGGGGTCCTTGTGCATGTCACTGTCAGCATGGCCACCCAATCATGCACTCAAATGCACGTACCGACGTATCCGGTGTCACTGGCGCCCAGCGGGAGGATTGTGCGTATGAGCGGGCCCTGCAGGAGCCCAGGGCCACAGCAGGGCGGAGCAGGGCAGAGGGCGGGGAGGGTGACCAAGCAGGATGGAAAGGGCAAAGATGAAGCTCATGCGGAGGTATGCATGCGGAGGTATGGAACGCATGGCATGGCATGGCGTGCACACGCGACATGCACAGACATATCCTGACGCATGGCCATACACATCACTGCCATGTAGACACCACCGTGCAAGCATGACACGATCGCGTTGTGTGGGTGGCAACCTGGGCATTCCTGCCACGACAACAATACTCCGCGCAAGCCGCCCTTGGTTCACAAACTGGATGGGTCACCGTGCGATGACCACTCAGCCTGGCTCACCGACAGGCTGCTGGCACCCTTGTAGGCGAGGTTGCAGGTCATGGGAGTGGAGGTCATGCGCGCAAACGGTGCTGTGCAAACCACCTGCGTTGGCACACAAACAGTCGTACACAATCACAAAGACTGAAACATTAGCATTACACGACGCACATGCACACGTGCCGCTTGATGCATCCCGTAGGGTCTGTTTGTTTAAGTGTGTGTGAAGGCGTGTGAGGTCCATGGCATCTTGTGTACTTATGTGTCTTGGCCTGCCTGGGCGAGCGGGTGATATGTTTTTCACTTGGCGGGTCGCTGTGTACCTCGCCGGTGGTGGTGAGCGTGGTGCAGTTGCCGCCAAAGACCCCCAAGCTGAACACGGGTGCGACGCAGCCTGCCGGGATGATGAGGCCCGCCCTGGCGGCCGGCCCCACCGCAAACGTCTGTAGCAACCTGCGAGCAAGCCACGACCACACCACGAACGGGTGCCCAAAACCTTGCTGCTGCCAACCTTTCTTCGGCTGCCCTCTTCATGCACACCATCTTGCCGTGCATTCCCTCACAGCCAGACGTGTTTCTGGATGATCCGTGCCGAGGATTACAGTGTGGGGCTCTGCCGGAAACAAACAATCATGGCAAATGCTATATTGTATGTAGGTCCATGTAATTGGCGAGCAGAGGAGCATCAGGTACTTCATACGAATTACTGTATATGGCACGCAATGACGCAGTGGTGGCAAAGTTTCATTGATTTAAAGCACATGCCTGTTCAGGCCGTCGTATCCAAACAGCGAGACCACGGTCCTGTCCAGGCGGGAGCGTATGAACTCCGGTAGGAAGTCGATGGGGCGGGTGAGCTGGTTGGGGATGGCTTGCGCGAGATACCCCGTGAAGGGGTAGTTGAAGATCCTGAGGATGGGGAGGGGGAGGGGAGGGGGAGGAAGGGGGAGGAGCATGGTGGCGCTGATCCAGCCAAAATTGATGAAATGCATGCGAGACGCGCTGGGGAGGGACCCCACACGGACCGTGGCCAGAGGTGCGCATCTGCACCATGAGTGTGCAGCATGGGTGCGTGAGCGTGCCACTGCACTCACTACTTCACTCGCAGCCTGCACACAGTTACGACCTGGATGCACGCGCATGCATGCATGTGCCTTGCCTGTTGAAAATGATGGATGCAAAGACGTTGTTGAGGAGCGCAGGCGATGGCGCAATGAGCCCCCCTGATCCAAAGTTGTAGCCGTCAAACGTGAGTCCGGATCCGGGCGATGAAGGGAATGCACCTGCGGCAGCAATATCACCAACCACCAGCAACCGCGCCACCATCACCTTTGATACATCTGACGCCTGGGCAAACATACAGTTTGCTCAGGAGGAAGGCACAATAAAAGTTTGGGACACCACCCATAGAAAAATTGCCGGGACCCCCGACCGAACGCACCCACCCCTCACCCCTGCAAAAAATGGGTATTTCCTGAAGCCAACGCCTCCAACAAATCGCACAAGGTCTATATTGCACTTGTGCATCATTACAACACTCGCATGAGGGTATGCACGCACCACTGACCGCTGTGCAGCAAGGGCAGGCAGGCATTGGGCCGCATGTGCCGACGGGGATGTCCGCCTTGCTGCTGGTTGTGCTCTTCCCTGACCTGGCTCTACAGCTTGCCCTTGTCAACCCCCACCAGCCACATGGGTTTGCTCTGCTGTGATACCCTTGCGGGCAATGATGTGCGCTGAAATGTGGTGTCGCACCGGACGCGTGGCGGTGCTCATTACATTGCTGCAGCCATTTGCGGGAGTAATAATACCCCTAGGCCAGAACAAAGTGCACTATTGTGAAGCTCATGACGAGAGGAACACGCTGGTGTTCTTAAAACTCAAAAATTGGGTCTGGAAGAAAAGATCCGAGAAAACCTTACCATCCCCCAACCACCCACCCTCACCCCACCCCAAAAAACCCTCGTAGAATCGCGCAAACAAAATTTTGGAGGCTGGTATCAATGCCCTCAATACATGCATGCATCAAAAAGTGGTCACTCCAGGGGACGTGTCAAAAGTTTCGGGAGGCCTTCCTCCTGGTTTGCTCGCTTTTATGAGCGATTTGGCAAAGTGTAATTTTGTGGGTCATCACAAATGTGTTCGCGCCAACCCCGAACCCATGCAGACCAAATATGATGAGCAATTCCAAACCTGCAGTGGCCTGTTGAAGGTTCCGTCCATGGGTGTGCTCGCTGTTGGGATTGGGACCTGGGGTGCTGGCGCCATCGCTGTGGCCTGAGCGCTGCTGGGTCTGCTCCTGCTGCTGCAGGAGCGGCCTGAGGTGCTGCCTGAGCAGCTTCAACGCGTCGCCCCCACCCGCAGCCCGATTGTTGCCAGTTACAGCAGCCTGAAGTGCCGCTGCTAGTATGCTCTCTGCTTCAGCAAGCGCGTTTGCCGCCATATCGCCTGAGCCATGGGGAGCCGGCTCTTGACGAGCGCCAGCACTGCCCGGTGACGGCACAGGAGCAGCAGCCGTCTCCTTAAGGCACCACATCAGCGCTAATAGCAGCAGCCACTTTGCTAGAGACCTGCAAACAGGCCCGCAGCCCCAGCTGCGCATTCGTGGTGGTACTGAGGCTGCTGCCTGGACCGTTCGTTGATGTCGCGTTGGGCGGTGTTGTTGGTGTAAGAGCGCTGCTGCCATCCCGCCCTGTGCTTGGAAACCCATTGAAAACCAGTAACGCTGTGTGTAACTGCGGGAGGTGATTATATGTTTCAGGTCGGTGAAGCAACGCACAGCACACAGAGCGGCCAGCGTGCATCTATGACCGGTCAATTTCTTGGGATGTGCACCAAGATGGGCGCAGATGCCTTGATACCTGCACTGCAACGGTGCGCGCACATCCTCATGTACCTTGGTCACATAGACAAAAACAAGCAAGCTCGCCGCTGCACCCGCATTAACCTTTTGCATGTTTGGCCACGGACCAGCTAGGCCTCCTGCCCGCCTTTCCCGCTGTATGATCGCTGGACTGGTGCTGCTGAGCTAGCGGTTCCGTACGCATAGCGCATACAGCTAGCTATAGCATGTGCGAGCGCTATTTAGGATCACTCCAGGCAGGCGGGGTTAGCAGAACACACTGGCTGGCTGATTGGGGTCAGCCAAGCAGCCACCAGGCTGCAGCAGGATTGTCGTCGCGAGCGGCACCGCTGTACGTGTAACAGGCAGCAACACGAGCCTCAACATACTCGGCAAGTGGAGCAGCTCAACATGCGCACATCACTTGATCAAAAAGGAACGTGCCCCGGGCGCTTAGGAAGCAAAGAAAGTTCAGCGGCTTGCTGTGAGCTTGTGCTGGCGATGGCAGAGGCACGGGCTAGCGTGGCAGATCCCTCCAGCAACAGTGGGACGGAGCCACAGCATCAGCCAGGGAGGTTGAGGGACACATGGACAGCGTGGATGGGTGCTCACACTGCACGCTGCTGGAATGTGGATGGATGTTTCTGCTTCACTTGCCATGCACCACCATTCCACGAATGAACGGCATGGCCGCCACACCACCAGGTTGTCTACGAGTCGCCAATAAGCTACACCAAGCCGCATTATCACGTGAACGTGTTACGGATCACAATTCCCACTAACGTGTCATTATCACGAAGACACATTCACCAGTGATGTGCATGTGAGCCAGCAATAGGAGGGCTGGTGTCCTGCCATTATTGGATTTGGTGTGGAACGTCCCATAGCGCCTCAAACCGTGCGCACTCGGTACACTCGAAGTCATAAAGTATTGTCCTTAATCCCTTGCAAACCTGCCAAGCGTGTGAGCAGCACTGGTGGGTTGTTCCGATCCAGATGCGGTATGTTCGAGCAATATTTGACAATGAAAATGAAAAATGACGCAGCACAGAACCCAGCTACAGTGCACACCATGACCTGCATATGACTGATATTAATATACTATTGTAGTCATTAAGAATCACCATCAGCACAAACACTCACATAGAATGAATCTGGTCCACAAGCATACAAGCAGCCACTCTCACGTCCTGAAAAAATGCATGCGCATGTGCCAGCCCAGCGATTGCGCCCAATTCAACAAACAAATCCAGGCGTCCGAGGGTGTCTCACAGGAACCGCGCAAAGTCTTTCACAGGCTCGCGACAGTACGGGCACCTGAGCGGCTTGTTGCAGGCCTGCATGCGGGCCACGAGCTGATTCGCGCATGTGGCGCACACGCCGTGCTCGCAGGGCCGCAGCCCCACACACCGCTTATCCGTCAAGCACACACCACACAACCCGTCCTCATCTTCTTCGTCATTTGATCTGCCTGCTGCGCCGGCGGCCGCAGCGCTGATGCTGTGGGCAAGGCGGAAGGACGGCATGCTCGCGAAGCGCACTGTCGCCGGCGGCAGCGCACTGCCTGCCAGCGTTACCTCCAGGCTGCCAGTGCTGTGAAAGCTCAGGCCCCCCCTGGGGTCAGCTGTTGAAGCGCTGGCGGACCCACCACCACCACCACCACCACCGTCAGGCCCAGGAGCTGCGGAAGGCTGGTGTGCGTTTGCAGCGTTGTGGCCAGCAGACTGCGGGTGAGCGAGAGGGGCCCGAATCGCAGGTAACGGGCCGAAGTGCACCTGGGATGCGATAGGCTCGGTATTCTGAGGCTGTTCCCCACCGTCAGCAGCAACCAGCAATGCCGCTGAAAGCTTGGGCTTGCCACCAACGTCAAGCGCCTGCAGCACGCCAGCCTGTGTCGTTGGTGGCGCTGCTGCTGCTGCTGCTGCGACAGACTCAGACGATGTTTGCACAGCTGCCTGCTGCTGTGGCAAGACGTTTTGATTCTGCTCCTGCACATACGCCAGCGAGGCCCACAGTTTGAACTGCAGCGCCTCTGTCGCGAGCTGCGCGAGCGAGGGCACGCCGTAGTGTGTCAACCCAAGCGAGTGCAGCAGGCTGGGGATTTCAGTACTGACGTGCAGCGCTGCTGCTGCTGCAGTGTAGCCCGATTGGAGGGCAACATCGTGAGGCCGCCTGCCCATGACGTCCTTGACATATCGGGGGTCCAGTGCAAACCCGCCGCGCGTGCGTTCCCACTGCAACCAATGAAACATAACGCACAGAGCCCACAGTGCCAGCAGGCTGTTCAATAGAGCCCCGCAGAATAAGGCCCTGCGTGGAGGCTAGCGGTAGCATATGAGCAGACAACAACCAACAACAACTACTGCGGCGCCCAGTTGTACGGCACACATTGATGACTGTCTCGACTGGTATCCATGCACGCAAACAGACTTGATGGGCTCGCATGTGTTGCATGAAACAGGATAATGTCAGTGTGCACGTCATCATAGCGGGTCCCGGTCAGGGTGGCCGCGTAAGCCCAGTAAGCCCAGGCATTGGCCTGCGGAACTCACGTAGGCACCCAGGAGCTCGCACACAACGCCAATGTTGCCGGTGTATGCTGCAAAATGCAGTGCGGAGCTGCCAGCAGGAGGATAGAACCTTATGTCCCAGGCCTCGCTGCGAATACGGCCCATCAGGTCCGCACCGTGCTGAAGCAACACCCTCACGGCCTCAGCATTACCCGCAGCGGCAGCATACATAAGAGGTGTTGCCCCTGACGTAGTCTTGGCATTTACCAGGCTGCACCAGGGACAAAACAGCAGGGGTGTGTACGCCGTCAGACTAGCCCCTAGTGTTCTCACACAAGTGCTACGTTTCTGCTTGTCCCAAAATGATGTACTGGGTCCTCAGCTTTGGTCCACATGACCTGAAAAATAGCGCCAAGTGGCCCGATAGTCCAGCAGCTTCTTACCTGGGGTGCGTGTGTCGCACTGCGGCGTCGAGCAACACGTTGATGCACGCTGTGTTGCCCTTCAAAGCTGCATAATGCAGGGGGATACGTTCGCCACACATATCCCTTGCCAGGATGTCAGCACCCTGAACGACAGCGGCAGCAGGTCAGGGGACGGCCTTCACCTTCATATGTCCTTCGTCAGACAACACAAGGCTGTTAGTCGCAACAGTCCGAAACTGCGGGTGCAAACCGAGCTTGTACTTGCCTGCTCAAGGAGAACTTCAGCGAAATCTGCAAAGCCTTGGGCGCACGCCTCATGCAAAGCAGACTGTTCTTTATCGTTGGTCTCGTTCAGGAAGGCCCGCACTGCTGCATCGTGAGGATCCTCACTTGCTTGGTGTGGCACCTTAACGTGCAGCACGTGGCTCACAATGGAGATCACCGACTGGCCAGGCAAGCTTCGTATGCACTGGCAGATGTCTTTGAGCAGCTGCAGCTGGTGCTGTGTGCACACGCGCAGGGCGAGTGCTTTTGGCAAACGCCGTGAGGTGAAGCGCCCCAATTTGCCCTTCTTGTTATGTAGTACCTGACTGCACAGGGCATTCAGCGTGTATGCGCCCACAAGAGTGTGCTGCTCTGTCTCTGGCCGGTCCTCAAGCGTGTCAATAAAGCCATCTGAGCGCCGTCCAAAAACGGTCAAGCCCAAACTACCCCTTGACAACTGGAAACAGCCCGCTGATAGGTCCGGGTTGTCCTGGTGGTTGACCTGGTGCCTGCCAGACTGTCTGAGATTCGCGTGACGCTCGCTTTGCGACGAGTTGTTGCCCATATCAAACCACGCGCTTTGCGTGATGGCTAAGTTGGAGAATAGTGTGTGAGAGCCAGCGCAAGATGGAGGACGCCAGGCACTTCCTTATAAGTGCCAGTACGGCACTCACGCAGCGTGTGTAACTGTCGTACGGTGTCTGGTCAAAAACGGTGGCACACACTTTATAACGCGACAAATGCAACGACCACCAAACACACTAAACTACCCTGAAGGGAGTACTTGCAAGGTTGCAGTTTTCACAACCACCACCCTATGGCAAGCTTCATTCGCTAGATTCCGTCACTCCGGAACCACGGCATCTGTGGTGGGCATCGGCAGAGAATGTTTGCGTGCGCCTGCCAGACGGTGGTGTTCAGCAGACGGTGGTTCACAGCCCCAAGCGAGCCTCTGCAAAGCTCGAGCTATCTGAAGTGCACCTGTTTCTACGTTGCTACCAGGAGTCAACCGCGACAACGCAACTTGCATTACTGCTACTGCGACAGCCACAGCATACGGGGGTCAAGCAGGGGGACTCACACCTGCTGCGCTGATGGCAGCGGCTGGAGTGGATAATGCGTTTGGTCTGGGCAGATGCATGCTTTCTGCTTGTCGGGAGTGCACGTGCACGCCAGACCTGCGTCAGGCAACGCGACCGAGGGACATCAACAGGCGAGTGCGAACCACTGGGCCGGCTCCTAGATGTCACAGCTGCGCAACCTCAACAATGTTGAAACTCCCTCATAGCTGATTGCCTGGGCACCTGACTCAAGAAGCTGGCAATCCGCGCCTGGTGGCCATGTCCACCCGGCTGTACAGCCGTGTCCCGCATGCTCGGACCACATGCACACGGAGGTGTAGATACGCCATATCCAGCCTCTCTCATGGTGCTTCAGTAGGGCAGTGCAATAGCAAGCGCTGCGTCCGCCCGCTACCTACTGGTAAAGCTCAGTGGCACTGTTGCCGGACTGTACTATGCGGCTAGTTGCCTCGAACTGCATGCGCGCGTGTGATGTACAGCCTTGAGCGAGCGCAGTTACAGAGCATGCTTGCATAATATGGGGAGCCTCAAGGGTGTGCGCCTACGCTTTTTGTGCGCAGCACCCGGGACTGCGGGTGCTGCAAAGCGGAAACCAGCTCCTGCGCATCAGCAGTAGCGGCATCCGCGCGCAGCAGCAGCCCCTGCACCCAACACAGTGGTGCTCTCGACAGCTCAGGCGTGATACCGTAACACCATTTTCTTATTGTGCACAGAGGCCGTCATGGGCGACCCTGTCACGCTTGCAGCAGCACCGAATACGCAGGCGGGACTGAACAGTCATGAATGACAGTAACATCCACAGCAGCGGGGGCAAGGCAGGCGCGTCTTATTGCCAGATCCAATTGCTCGCGCTGCACACCATAAGGCTGCCAGCGTTTGAGGCCGGGTGAGCCCAAGGCGCGGACAGCCAGCTGGACCACCCTGTCGGGCTGCAGGTCAGTTCCTGCGGAGGCGGGGTAACCTGTAGCGCAGCGCCGGGGGGAAGGGGGGGGGAACGCAAATACGTTCAGCAACACCGTGTTGTAGCGCCAGCAGCAACATCGGGTGGCAAGAATCCGCGGCAGCACCAGCGCTGCACATGCACACCGCGCACACACACACAGTGCTGCACTGGTGGTCCCAGGCAGGGTCCACGCAGGACCTGCGGCAGGCCACTGCCGTGCAGGGTGGGAGGGCGCCGATCACATGTCAAGTGGCGTGCAATGAAGGCGGCAGGGAAGGTGGTGGTGTCAGCCGGGTAGGGGCACCCCAGAGTCGATGCACGCACCAGGCAGGGTCCTGGCCGTGGGAACAGAGTGCTCATCAAGTAACGGAAGGACAAAGTACTAAGCTCCTGGCAGGTGGTCAACTGGGTGACCAAGGGGTGTGATCTGCCCCGTTAATAACATAAGTAGCTCGTGGCGTGTCTGGGCCAGTGTCAGCAATTCATCATCGCCAACAAACCACAGCATGCGGGCGGTGAGGCGGCAAATCGCGCGTACGCAAAGGCACACAGATCACCTACTACACCTACTGGCCCCTCCCCTGGAGCTGCAGGTGGTAGTGTGCAGCTGAAGACCGCGTCGAAGGGAAACACGCACCACGACAGGCCATCAAACAAAACGGAGCCAGGTGGACGAAAGGACCAACACTGCACATGCGGCAGGCGAGGGGCTGTTGCCATCATGAGACACGCACGTCCCACACGCAAGTACACAGGAACACACAGGGGTGGATGTTGGGACAGCGTGCGGCGCGAGAAACTGTGCGAGGGTTTGGTGCGCATGCCCTGCAGGCACGACACGCATGTGTGCTGGTATGTGATGAGGGTGTTGCTGCGCTGCTGCTGCTCGCTCCACCCACGCAGAGGCAGGCGGGATCAGGCCGGGAAAAATGTATGCCCAGATGCCCACAACTGATGTGCAGGCAATTTCAAGAAATATCCTGCGACGCACCCCCAAGAGTCCCATACAATGCTTCGCACTTCTGGCTTGCACAGTTTGCGCGGGCGGCGCATGTGCGTGAAGAGTTGCGATGTGGGTCAGGTCAGACACATACACAGCCAGTCGGAACCAGATGTGTACGTTATGGTGTAGGCAGAGTCATGGCGTCATGCAGCTGCGTGCCGCAATTGCCCCCAAACCGTGCGATTGCGCTCCGTCGCATGGAACAGACAAGCCGGGAAAACGACTCATTGTGACCAACATGCTCCGCTAAGCAGCACGGACAGCAAGGGAAACAGCAAAAATGCATATAAAAGGTACGGTATGACAGGAAAGGTACACACAGATGTCATGGAGACCACCTCGTGCATGCAGTAGGCCGAATGAGGGGAGGGAGATGACACAAGTTTATGGAGGGCGGTTGGGGGGTGATGACAAGGCATGCATAGTACTTGCTGCCGCACCTGCTGAAAACTGCACAGTATACCCTGAAGCGTATATATATGAGTAACCTGAAGCACAAAGTGCATCACCACAATGACAAGCAAAAGGCCCTGCCTAGAGCAGTACCCATCCCATGCCCTTACCCTTACAATTTCAACCCACCACTCCATGCCTTGAAACAGCTCTCTCCTGAGATCACTGAAATGAACCACACACAAACGCTCGAAGGACATGAGTACAACCAGGCTGGCCAATAAAAAATGCCTGCAGGACAGTGAGCACAAAATGTCAACCGGATGCTTGACATGCAGTGAAGCGTCTACGAGGAAGTACATGTGAGCGTGCGTGGCGGGAGGGTGGTGACTGGTGAGTGCCCTTGCGCATGTCAGCTGTATGCACATGCTGACATGCCAAGGTATGCTGCAGGATGGTATGTGACATGGAGAGCGCAACACGCTAGGCCAAAGCGAACATACAATACATCGATGCCAGTACTGACGGGGGGAAAACACAAATGTAATGCTCGCAGCTGAGCGCAAGGAAACACGCTACCTGCAATGCAGTACAGGAGTTCCTAGCTAAATGGAATGTGTACTTCGTGATGACAGGCGGCAAACGAGGGCTAGGCTGTGATGTCCAGTATGGTAAGATGCTCGTATTTTAACACCACACTATAGGTCTGGAAGAGGGGCGACGACCGCATCAGCCAGGCCATGCATCGTGAACCCACCATGCGTGTCCCACTGTGCCCTGAGCCAGTGCAAGCGCCCACACGAGAGGCGTTGCTGCCACGGCCAGGTGCAGAACAGCTAGCCAGCACGCCACATGCTCAGTGTGTGCACCGCGCCGTACCGCCAGCCAAAGTCACAACCGCCACAACAGCATACAGGGCTGCACACCAGCAGGGCAGGCGCCCAGGCGTCTTAAGCTGTGGCAGCAAAGTCTGCGGCAGGGCTGCGGCAGAAAGGGCACGCCAGCGGCTTAGCGGCGGCCATGCGCGCAACGAGCTGCTCGGCGCAGCCAGCGCACAGCGCGTGCGCGCAGGGCCGCAGCAGCACGCAGTTGCGCTCCGTGAGGCACACGCCACACAGCTCCTCGTCCTCCTCGTCATCCAGGCACCTGTCAGCCGCACAGCCCGCGGGTGCAGCAGCTGCCGCGGCGCTGGTGCCTGCGCCCTGCTGGTAGGGTGACTGCACGCTTGGCGGCAATCCAAGCGGCGCTGGCAGCAGAGGCTGACATGCGTCCGCATGGCCGCAGCTGGAGCTTAGGCTGCAGCACGCACTGTCGGCATCTGTGGATGTCGGACCCTTGCAGACTGCGTCGTCGAGGAATGGCGCAAGGCGCATTCTGCTCAGGCGATGCAGCATCTCGGCTTCAGATGCCGCCACAGGATGCTCCCCACAGCCCGCTCCATTATTGCCCGATGAGCAATCATGGCCCGCCAGTGGCTGTAGTTGGCTGTTCCTGCAGCTGCTGTTCCTACCGCTGCTGCACATATCGGTGTCGAAGGTGCCTGACACGACCTCCGCAGGGTTGGCGTGCAGGCTCGTGTTGCAGCTGCCAGCATCCAGGCCGGAGGCTGCAACCGAAGCAGCCTCAAGAAGCGCGACAGACTGTCGGTGCTGGGGCTGGGCCTCCTGCTGCTGCAGAGAGGTCAGCGTTGACTTCAGCTTGGCCTGCAGCGCCTCTGCTGCGAGCTGCGCAAGCGACGGTACAGTCACGGGTGCGACGCCCATCGTCCGCAGCAAGTGCGGAATCTCGATGGCGCCGTGCAGTGCAGCAGCAGCGGCTTCATAGCCAGCGCTGCGGGCGATATCGTAGGGTCTGCGGCCACTGGAGTCCTTGCGCATGCGAGGGTCGCGCCAGTTGCCGCCCCGTGAACGCTCCCACTGCAACCATCGGACAAGCGCACCAGGCAGTCAGGCACACAACCATTTCAGACCACACGGCTGAGCATACCTCCAGAATTCCTTGGCAACAGCTGCTGCAAATATCCATACAGTCTCAGCTATCAGTTAACAAGCCAAGCCAAGCCAGCACTCACATAAGCTGCGAGGAGCTCGCAAATGACTCCCAGGTGGCCACGGTATGCTGCAAAGTGCAGAGCGCAGCTGCCCGCTGGAGGGTAGAAGCGGATGTCCCAGGCCTCAGTCCTGGTCCTGCAGTCCAGGTCGGCACCGTGCTGAACGAGCACTCTCACGGCTTCTGCATTTCCGGCCGCTGCTGCGTACATCAGGCTGGTGGCGCCTGATACCGTCCTCGCGTTCACCAGGCTGCAGGTGACCGAGAGTGCACACAATACACACGTTATGCGCAGGCACCTTGAAGTCCAGTGTCAACCAAGGGTTTCACGCTTGTGCAGGGACATGTTTCAATGTTTGCGCTGCTCTCTTGAGACTCACCTCCTGCTGGTGGTGCTTCCAGCGTCCTGAGTGGGCGCAGAGCCCTGCGGCAGCGATGCAAGGAGCAAGCTGATGCAGGCCACGTTGCCTTTAAGCGCAGCGTAGTGAAGAGCGGTGCGCGCCCCGCACTTGTCGCCTGCCCACAAGTCCGCACCCTGCATGGGTTGCACCAAGTTCACAACGCATAACAGGGCGTTTGACCGAAAGAATTGGCTGTCAGCACCTTCTTCGGGCAACTTCCCACGTCACGGTTCCGGAGCGCTTGCCGCAAGGCCTCCAAAAGTTTACGCTCCTCGGAGCGCCAAGCACTGCGTGCCACGGTTAAGCAGTCCAAGCAAAGAGTTATACAAAGCGCTTTTATCTAAATACAGGCTGCAACAACTAATGTTTCAGCCATTCAATGTTTGTCAGACAACGCGCTTTCCTTCGGGTCAGACACACGTACCTGAGCCAGGAGAAACTCTGTGACGTCTGCAAACCCACGCGCACATGCCTCGTGGAGGCCGGTTTGGCCCTTGTCGTTTGTTGCGTTGAGGAAGGCGCGCACCGCCATGTCGTGGATGTCAACAGCGTTATGTGCTGGCTGCTCGACCCTTAAGTGCAGCACGCTAGCCATGACAGCAACCACAGACTGGGACGGAAGGCTCCTGATGCAGTGGCACGTGTCCTTCAGCACTTGCAGCTGGTGCTGCTGGCAAGCACGCAGGCACAGCGTGCGCTGGTGTCTAGAAGCAAACCACAACGGCTTCCCGCCCTTCCCGCCTGAAAGCGACTGGCTGCACAGTGTGTGCAGAGCCTGACAGCCCAGAGCTGCAAGCTGTTCCTGCTCCATTTTGGCGCGAGTGTCATCCGTAGCGCTGGCCCCAGCATTACCAGCGGTAATGGAGTCTGCCGTGATGGCCACCTGAGCAAGCCGCAGTCGAGTAGCGGTCAGCTCCGACGCGGCCGTGCGGCTGCTCGAGACCCACGGCAGGAATCGTGGCTCGCTGTGGTTGCGCGTCGAAGTAGTCGCGCCCATTTTCTTGAACTTTTTCACCTGTGTCACACGGGTTCGCACAGCACCTCATCGGTTCGTCAAGGAATATGCGTTTTGTATCAGCCCTTCACGCAAACAGCTCCTGCTCTCTCCGCAGCGGACTTGACAGGTGCCTGAAAGAGGCTAGAACACCACTGCCCGGTGCAAAGGGACGTGCTCTTTGTCGGGGAGAGGGGTGAGGTGGCCCTGAAACAGGAGCTGACCAGTTCCGCCATCCGCCGAGGGTTTGGACCCATACTACCTCGCCCCCGACCCCGCTCAGACCAGTGTCCAGCACAATATGCTCCAGAATATATTCACTTGCCCCCAGGTGCTTACCAGGGTGAAAACGCTGAACGCCGTGCTTTGTGGTGGTGGCGCCACGCGGGATCGACAGTGGGGTACAAGACTCGGAGGCCAAGGGACATCTGCTGTAAAACGGTGTTTGAGGCTCTACGTTAGCTGCGGGCAAACTTGCTTGATAGTGGTATGCATTCCAGGGCAAGGAAAGGCCAACCCAGTCCTTCCGCTCGAGGGACAGCTCGCCACTCAATCCGACTCGGCCGAATCGACTCCAGGGCGATTTGTTCGAAAGATTCCTTTCTGAACCGAAATTATTCCTCTCTCCATCCACATATGAAGCGCTGTGCCTCTGAACTTGCCGGGGAGGGCTGGGCCTTGTGGCATCACACCAAAGGCACCTGCTCCCCAAAGGCCCAAGCTCTTTTCATGTACTGCGCTCGCCTCTCGAAAGGCCGCCGTACCCAAGCACCCTACCAAGCACGTGGCGCTGCGTGTCAGCAGCACTTGTCAAGTCCTGAGCCAAAACAAGCGTGAGGTTCTGGGCTGTGCCACCACAGTGGGTCAACCTGGGTCATCTGTGTCTTCACACTTGCGTGTTGCCGAAGCGCAGCGGGAGGGATGTATGCCAGAGGTGCGGGTCACAGGCAAAACCTGCAGGGAGGCACCTACACCACCAGACAACTTGTGCAACAGACTCACCAAATCACTACGAGCTGCTGCTGTGCGAATCCGCAAGGTGAAGAGGTGACACATGACCAGGGCAGGGCATGTCAGGCGCAGGCCACGTGCATGCGCAGGGCAAGGGAATATGGAAAGCAGCTGCTGGGTCCCCAGTTACACCATGTCCGTCCAGCCTGTCATGAAACGGGGATCAGGAAAGGCTGCCCGTGCGCTGCTCTCATAATGCCCACGCACGTCCGTGTTGCGCCTAGCTGCCGACCCGTCGCAATGACACTGCTGCAGCAACGCCACAGCGCAGCGGCGCAACAGCGGCGAACGAACGAGGCCCTACATCCTCACCATCATGCAGCACTGCAGTACCAGGCAGTCAGGCACTGAACCACGGCCTGGCTGAGGCCTGCAGTCACGCTGCAGGTACCAGGCGGGCCCTCAGCACAAATCAGAACAACACTCCCATGCGACATGCGTGCCCAATCCAAACACAGCGCCTAGATAGCTGTGTTGCATTTATTATAAGAAAACAGTACAGGACCAGTATCCCAAGCTTGTCCTGGCAAGGCGGCATCATGCGCTGAGCTATGATGATCTGTTCATGCTTTTGGCAGGCAGCATGATGCTCACAAGGCGGTGCAGCTGCTAGCCACCACCACCTGTCATGCATGCACTGTGTGAAGCCCTGCACGCCGGCGCATCGGCACACATGTGCGCGCTTCATGACCCTGCGGCTCCAGGCCCGCAACCCGCAACCCGCAAGGCGGGGGGCAGCGAGGCGAGCGAGGTCAAACATCCCAAGCGCACACACGCCAGTGCCACTGCCAGGCCACCGTTGGCTGGCTGCTGCATTCGTATGTTGATTTCGAGCGTGCATGTGCGGCACACATGGTGACATGGGGCACCGCCCTGCAAGCAGCCGGTTTGCAGCGAAATGCAGGCGCACCTGGCTAAGTATCTTCACTCCCGTTTCAGCTACAATTGCAGTGCTGTTGTCTGTTTGAAGCCTGCTCAACAGCTGAGCTGGGGCAAGCACCCACGCCCACGACTGCACGTGTTCAACAGCCACCGTCCCCCGCCCCCCCCCCAGGCACGCGCACGCACAGCCCCTACCGTGCGCTAACAAGCTCGCACGCACATCACTGTGACAGCGCGACCACGTAGCCCCCCGCTGCCAGCTGTTCGTCAATCGCGGCTATGACGGTGAAGGGGTCCGTGTGGCCGATAGACGCCCCGCCAAGAACCTCCAGGCCGCCGTAGTCAGACGCCACAGCCCCCGCGCGCCCCCTAGACACGATGCGCGCCACAACCGGCCGCCACCACGTGCGCACACTGCCGCCGCCGCCGCTGCTGTCAGCCTCCGTCGGTACTTCACCAGCTGCATTCTGCGCCAGCTTGATCGGTGTGGCTGAATATGATGTTGGGGCTGCCGCTGTGGTGGCGGTGGTGGTGGGTGTGCCAGGCGGCGTGGTGGGTGTGGGGTTGAGGTTCAGCATGCCGACATTGAAGGTCGCGCAGCCGAGGCGGTCGATGAGGGCCCTCAGCGCCGCGTGCACACCCGCCACGAAGGCGGGGCTGTCAAGGCCGCTGCCCAGCACAAGCACCTGCGTCGATCAAACAACACACTGAGCGCTTGGCAGGGAGCTCGTCAGCCCCAGCAGCTGCAGCAGGGCTGAGGCACGTGTCAGCTGAGCGTGTGGCCAGCAGCCACAGGGGGCTCACGCCTGCTGGTGTGTCGGGCTCCAGTGAGGCACCTCCCACTGGAGTATGTATAACTAGACTCCTTACTGGGCTGTACTGCCCAGCATGCATGCATGCATGGTGGTGGTGGCGGTGGTGCGTGGGTGGGTGGGTGGGTGGGTGGGTGGGATTGTGGGCGACAAACTGACGATGGAGGGGATCGCCAACAGCAACGGCAAGCCCAGCATCGGGCGTCACAGAATCCCAAGGGCATGGAATGCAGGATGGCCTCAGGCAGGCACCAGCAGCCCCTGGCCCGCGCACGTTGCCACGCTACCACACACGCTCCCACCAACAACTGTATAAAACTGATTCGGTGGTGCATAACTGATTTCGCTCTCCGCATCCTCAATACCCAGGGCAGTGCGGCGCTGCACTGTCCCCGCATGCACCCTTGCATGCATGCATGCGTGCGTGCCTGATCGGGCCACCACCTGCTGTGGTGTGTACACTGTACAGTGCGCTTGCGTGCATGCGGGTGTCACCATCACGTGTACCGCATCAGTCCCGCATCAGCACCCACCTCCATGTCCTTAACAGGCGCGATGTGACCCAGCACCCAACACCTGACGCACATTACACAACACACACACGCAAACACCAGGTCACAAGTGCAACAGCAGCAGCAGCGGCAGCAGCAGGGCAGCCGAAGCGGATTAAGGTAGTGAGTTGGGTTGCCAATGAGCGCGGTGTATGCAGGCATGCCACCCCGCGTATTAGCGTGTGATACGGTACCTGTCCGTGCGGTGCACAAGGGTCAGGCAGCCTGCTAGGGGCTACCGCAGGACAGACGTTTCACCATGACTGCAGTACAACAGCATGACAGTACCGCAAGATGCAAAAGGGCACCCGGCTTCCGTGGCGCTCACAACCCACCGGTCTGCAATAGCAGCGCTGCCGTCGCCGTCATCTCCAGCGCTGTCGCTGTGTGGGCTGTCGCTGCCGCCACTGCTGCTGCTGCTGCCTGCCTGAGCGGTGATGCACCGCGCGAGCCCGATCACGCGGTGCGCTTCCAGCAGGTCCGAATAGTAGCAGAAGCCCTCAGCTTGGTCCTGGCCTTGGCCCTGGCCTTGGCCTGGCTGCGGCTCCTGCGGCTGCGCAAAGGCTGCGGCAGCGCTGACGCTGGCGGTGTTGCGTGCTGACGCCGAAGGGGCTAGCTGCGCGCCTGTGTGGCGACCTGTGCGGTACAACGCCGCCTGCTGGTCCTGCTGGAGCTGCAGGCGGCAGTAGCATTAGCAGTAGCAGCGGCACACACACGCATCCGCAGGCACATGCACAGATTGAGCCAGCCGTCCACACCTCCTCACAGCACACATTACCATACTACGGTAGCAGGGCCGATACAGGCCAATTGACCGACTGATCAATCGACCCGAATCCACCGGCAAAGTGGGCCATGCATATGACCACAGCAGCAACAACGGCATTAGGTGTTGCAATGCCAACCTGTGCAGGGACCGGCACCGTCGTCAGCATCAGCTGGCCATGGCCGTGGTATTGCGAGGCGCCCGCGCGGGGCCCGCAGTTCCATAAGAGGAAGGCGTTGCGCGCCTCAGGGTGGTGCGCCGCGGCGGACGCAAACCAGCGGCTAGACACTGCGCAGAAGTCTGAGAGCTGCTGCAACCTGCACAGCGCATGCGCATGCATGCATGCATGCGGTGCGTTGCGTAGTGACAGATCCGATCGTGCAGCGAGAGGTTGCATTAGCAAGTGGGCCGCCAGCTAAGACCGCTGATCCTGCATAGCCTGTCATCAACCCCTCCACACACAATCTACCCAATCCCTTCCGTCGCAGACGGGGGTTTGACCTTAGTCCTGCTGGCGCCTCTTAAAGGCCATCACGTAGCCAGCCCAGTGCTACCCCTCCGCTCCGCCTGCCCTGGAGCTGGCTGGCTTACGTGAACGCCATGGGGTCGTGGTGCTTGAACAGCACCAGCCCGTGAGCGGGGTAGCCGTACTTGAACAGGTTGCTGCCGGTCACCGCACCCGACAGCTCATGCCGGCCCCAAGAATCCTGCACAGCCAAGTCAGGCGCATGAAACAGTGATAACACCATCCTGGCACGAGTAGGGCAAGTAGAGCAGTGGCGGTACAAAGCAGTACTGGATGGGGCCGTGCAGCTGAGGAGGCAAGCGGAAGGTGGAGGCAGCACCTCCACATGTGGTGGCAGGGGGCGTAGTGAGTGGGTGGGCACTTGTGGAGTGTGCGAAAGGGCAGACCATTGAGTGCAGTGGGTGCGCGTATACGCGGGTTAGGGGAGCAGTGGGGGTGTTGGGGCGACGGAGTGTGTATGTGTGTGTTCGAAGTAATTGCTCCCGTGGAGCCATGCAGAGTGCTCAATTGTTATGCCATTGTGGTGCCCCTTTGCGCTCCCGTAGACACAAAGTGGCGAATGAAGGTACGCCACCCAGCAGTGTGCAGTACAGCTGTAGCGTATACATGCATAAATTGAGTGCACGTTCCTATGCGGTGGCATAGGTGGTCACTGGCCTTCGCGGCCTGTTGCTGGCTTCCCACTGGGCCCCAGCCCTGACCATGTAATCCAATCAATCAATCAATCAATCAATCAATCAATCAAATGCGAAGCCAATGGCTGCGCACCTGTGCTGTGAGCTCCTGCCAGGCACAGAAATCACAGCGCTTTCCATTATCAGTTGGGTCCACAAAACCCCTCGTAGACAGGTCTGGCTTGAACGTCTGGGGTTTGCGGGTGCGCACCTCGTTAAACCATGTTTGGTCCAGCGTCACCTGCGCACGTCGGCGGTGTGTTTGCCTCACTCACAATGAGCACTACTGCGACGACCAGTAGTGAAGGTTGCCCAAGCAAGGATTAACATATACTCCAGCGTACGCTGTTAGGTTCTTGTCCGTGGCACACAATCACAGTCGCCACGCCATCGTGCAAGCAAACAATTGACACGTTCGCTCCACTCAACAACCACGGCCAACGGCGGTGTTTAGCAGGGCCCCAGGGCGTCCAAAAGAGGTGCTGCAGCGGTGCAGCTGCCACCCACGTTGTTAGTGACACAAATTACGCTCTGCTCGTTGTCTTGTGCCATTGCATACTTCGTCCCCAGCGCTTGCCCCACGCTGCACCTCGCGATGCCGCTGTTAATTGTGTAGCAGCGGCGCAGGGCCTCCCCCCCTGCTCCCGACAGACCACATACAGCCTCCGCCATGTCGAAAATGCTCGTCAAGCTCCGCTGCGTTGTCGTTGAGTCGCTCACCGCCACGCCAGCAGTCCCAGTCATAGCCGCAGAGATTATGGCAAGCTTATGAAAAGGAGCCGGGCCTGTTAAGCGGTCGGAAGTTGTTTTGTTTAGCAGAAGGCCCCTCCGAAGGCCAACTGTTGGAACGGAGTCACGCCATCACTGCAAGTGCGGGTGTAGCATTACCTCGTACACCAGCCCACGCAAGGCGGCTGTGCCTCCTTGCAGCGCTGAGGTTGGCAGACCGAGAGCGCATCCCGGCTTCACACTGCTGTTGTGTCCAGCTACGTGGCGCTACTCAGCTCAACACACTCAGGCGTACAGGGTAGCCAGGACGTTGTGCCTGCAGCACAGCATAACCTGTCGAGCAAAGTGGCCGCAAAGGGCACATGGGTTAATGCTTGGGGGGGGGGGGCTCTCAAGCATGGCTGAGTCTCGCCACATACAAACGCAATGCCATGTGATAGATGTCAAGGGGGCTGCCGATGCATGCCTGGCCGCATGAATGCTGTGCAGCACATATGGAGGCCCGTGGCCCCCACAGTGCACACACCGACTGATGCATACTAACAGCGAGCGCAAGCAAGTGTGTGTGGGGACCACGTTCATTCGTGTGAGGGCCCAGTGTACGGCACGGCACGCATGACCACCTCAGTTGGCTAGTTTGCCAGCTATCCAATGCTACAGTCATGGCGGCGGCCCCGCCTGCTGAGGTGGAGGGCCTGCTGAGCTGCGGAGCAGCGTGAGACGATACATCTGTGTGCACAACAGCACATGCAATCTGCATGCATGTAAAGGAGTGAAGGCAGCCTCACAGGCGCCATGGCCACCTAGTGTAAGGGCAGCAAGCGTGCGTGGATACGGGCGTGGCTGCGGGCTTGCGCTGGCAGCGCTGCGATAACAACCTTCTTGGTGTGACCCCTTCTTCGCTGGCCCAACCCGCCTAATCCCACCCCGGTCACCGACAGCCGTTGCTAAGAAAGCACACTGAGACAAGGACCGGAAACATCAATGCAGGCGCAGCGCATGCACCTAGTCAGAGCATTCACTCACAGCCCGGCGTCTGTGCTTGCACGTGCCCCGAGTGTGCGTATGGACCTACACATGACATGAGTCTGCATGAGCACTGCACCATAGATTGTTAGGCGAATGCATGCTAAGCACTTCGTACGCACACACGTGATGTGCTTAGCGAACATGGGGCGCCGCACATGTAGCATGCGTGTGCATTGCAGAGCTGGCGGCGGGCAAGTCCCCCGATCATGACCCAGATGGGGCCACACACGCGTGACCGGCCCCTGGACCCACCACACGCCATTGCAACAGCAGGCATGCATGCCACAACTGGCTGGATGACGAGGAGTCGTTGCGGGGTGCACCGTGTACACAAGACGGACGAAGGTGAGGGCGCGAGGCATTGTACAGCACACTACAGCACAGCCATGGCAGGCAGCAATGGACACGGGTGGCCGCCTCAACACGGTAGTTCAGCATCACCGTCGATACTTGATCGTGCTCCATACAGGGGTGGGGCAGGGGTCACAACGATGATAATCATCTTGCCTGGAGCGGCAGCACCGCTGCCCAAATGTACTGGCGGTGGGGATGCATCGGGTATGCCGTATGCAGGATGCAACAAGTGACACGCATCAACGCATATGCTTGCCGCAGTCTACACACGCACAACATTAACAACACTCCAGTTTTTGTCATGCAGCTCGCCCCAGTGCACTCGCATCAACCGTCTCCCGCTGCCTTCCGCCGCATCGTACTGCCCTCGGGCCTGTGATGCACGCCGCTGCATGCCAGCAGGGAGTGCTGGCCAGGGCAGGGCAGGGCGCTAGCAGCCAGTGCTGTAGGTGAGTGTGCCAGTAGGGGCGCGTCGCCTCCGCAGGGCACAGCGGTGCCGCCTGCAGGTGCGTTCATGGCGGCTGGGCCACACACACGGTTGTCTATTTGTGCACCACACGCCTGCAATAGCGCAGACCATGACCACGGGCGCACAGACAGGCGCAAGAACAGATCGCCTGTGTCACACTCAGAAGCCCTCCCTGATCTACACAGTACAGTAGGCAGGTGCAGCATCACGGAGAGGCAGCGCTGCATGCACTGCGATTCACGGCGCGTCAAGGCCCCCATGCGGCCATGCCGGTACTTGATGGGGCCACAGGGTGCACGCGCCAGCATGACGCGTGGCGCTGCCGCCTGCGGCTACTGCTGTAAAGCGCCGATCACCACAGCGTCGGGCACTCGGGCGTTCCCTCACAACCAATTGCACCCACATGCATGCACGTCCCAATCGCACCTGTGCTGCTTGCCATGCATGTACAGCTGCAGCATCTCCACGTGCATGCCGGTGTCAGTCCCGGGCGCACACGGGAAGCGCGGCCACTGCTCCGTCCCTCCCGGTGCAAGCATTCGACAGCTGCCTGGGTGCCTGTAATGTCTGTATGGGTGCCACTGTAGACCTTGCATGTGGATTCTGTTGGAGACTGTATGTGGATGTTGTATGTCGACGGTGTGTGCATGCGTTTGGCTTGGCAGACATGCGTGTGCGCTGGCGCAGTGGCAGAAGGACGATGCTGGAGTACGGTGGCTTGAACGGGTGGATGAGCAATGTCACTCCAGCTCGTGGTCCCTCCTCCTGACATCACCACAAAGCGGGTTGCATGTGCTGATATGCATGCATTGCGCAGGCGCACTTGCGTGCTCTGCTGCACTGCTGCTGTTGCGCCTGGCAGATGACGGCCATTGAGAGGTGGGTGGGAACTCATGCGTGCCAAGCACCGGCACCGGCACCCGCACCCGCGGGCGCTGGGATGGGCTGTGCGATGAAAGGGCTGGGCGCTGTTATGGTACTTGTGGGTGTGCCTGCCAGTTCATGAAGGCGCCTGCGAAATCGTGGCGGGTGTGCTGGTTGGTGTGCATAGGCGTGGGCGCGTGAAAGCACGCTCTTCATCCGCAGACAGAGGGGCAGGTGTGTGTGCGGGGAGGGCTGGCTGTGGCGGTCGCCTACGTGGAGGCCTCCTGCAAGCCAAGCCAAACGCATGCGCAATCAGCACCAGCACCAGAGCGTGCATGTGGTTGCTCACGAGGGCCATGTGGCAGCGGCAACACGCAGACGGCGCTGGCAGGCGAATGAGGCGTTGCATGCATGCTCACGCACCCCTGGTGGCAGGCACAGGGCCATTGGGCGTGGAGGGTCCACCTGCATGGACGTCATGCTGCTTTAGAGCACATGCATTGTCATGGACCGTCATCCACAAGCGACCTGGGACGCCGAGAACAGCTATGAGCTAGGCATGACCCATCAAGAGGTCCAGCCAACTCAGAAATATTGACTGATATAGTTAAGTTTATGCCCGGTGGCCAGGCCACTGAGTATAAGGGGTTGCTCAGTCGTTTGATGCGTCGTACAAAGTACGTACTGGTGGCCGTTTTGTTTTGACAAGGGCCGCCTCACCAGTCACCACTTCTACATGCGTCCATACCTGCTTGGCTGCTGGCATGGCCACAACTCCTGCTCCGCAGAAGGCACGGGCTGCGTCCTCCTGCGTTTGGACCTCGTCCATAAGCTGTTTGGTCGCGCACTTGACCCTGGGCATTCAAAACGGTCAGCATGTGTCCCGTGTCACCATAATCACAACAGCAACAGGGCTCTCAGCAGGCGTGTGTGGGAGGAGATAGCAAGCCTTACGGACTGATCATAAGCCAAGGTGACGCAGGGTAGGGAAGCGTTCAGCGGTGCTTACCTGTCACGCGCTCGTTCCCGCTCCTGCTGCATGGGGTCAGGAAGCAAGCCAGCAGGCTCAGGTGGTAGCATTAAAGCGCCAGCCAGACCTGTCAGCAGCAAACACCTGTCACTCAGGGTCCAATCGACAACAGCGGGTCAAACGGGCGGTGAGAGGCTTACCATAGGAGCTTCTCCCGGGCTTGGGCAACAGCTGCGGCTGAAGGAATTCTGGCACACGCAGCAGCTGTGTTATACGTGCGTAGTCATAGTGGCACCGCGCACCCGTTTTTCGCGGTATGCCATGAACGGTAAGGGTCCAAGCACGTGCCTTGGCGATTACGAGCCCCTCCAAGTCATACACACCGTGCAAGCTTGCTATAAACGACCTTTCTTCTCTGAGGATTGCTTCATCTGCTGTCGAGAACCCGTCAAAGGCACCGTCTGTCACGCTGAGTTCAATTTGCCTAAACGTTTGGCCAACGGTGTATGCAACACCAGTTGCCTGCAGACTGAAGGCAGTTCTGGGCCACTCCGTCAGGCCCACGAGCGCGTAAGTGGTCTTGGCATGACTTGGCGGGTCAAGAGGCACAGATTCAATGCCGCCTGCTGAGAGTTTCCGAGAGAACAAGTCTGGGCGACGCAACGCCATGTCTGTGTATAGCAAGGCGAGACGTATAAACGTTTACGGGGTTCTTTAATTGAACACACCCTGAAGACACCCATAACCTTAGCCTTAGGTACTGGGCACTGGGACGCCGATTTACCTGTGCTCCGAAACACAAGCATTTCGCATATAAGTAGCACCCGTATGGCACGCTACGAATTAACCCCCCCCCCCCCTTCACAATGATGAATGCATAATGTGAACGTGGTTGTAAGGTTGTAATGCACCATG
>BDDA01000533.1:34089-57912 GCA_001662385.1 Chlamydomonas asymmetrica
TCAAGACTCGATGCGCAGCAGGTAACCAGCGGATGCTGTGCCCGCAACTGCCATGCAATACATCGGTAGCCGTGATGCAGCGACGCTTCCGGTCCTGTGTGCAGCAATCATGCAAAGTCTCCCTCCTGCTTGTGGTTGCAACGCGCACCGGCACACGGATGGAGCTGTCACACACACACGGCCCCACAGGAATTAAACAACTCTGAACACACGGCGCAGGCCAGGTCAGACACCTGGCTCATCATCGTCAGGTGCAGACTCTATCCGCACGTAAACGCGAATGCACACTGCATTTCCCCACGGGCATCATATTGCAGGCCCCACGGCCGCTCCTTCTGCCGCACGCAGCGTGGTAATTGCACTGCATGGCCGCATGGGCGCTCTTCCCGACACACCGCGCAGTCGGTCATGAGGTGCTTGGCGCCTCAAAATGATACTGGGTCGTATGCACATAATGCGCAGAAGAGAGGCATGCCTGTTGAGCGGAATTGATTCTGATGGCCGAACCTTATTGTACATGGCAGCTGGTTGCAGGTGACGAGTGAGCGAGCGCCGAGCGCAAACTGGCGCTGTGAGGCAGCAGGCCACCCAGCATTTCACGCACTAGAGTGTGCTTGCACTGCCATCACATGGACTCGGTGCAAGGCTGCTAGGCGCTGTGCTGGATACTGTAGTACCGAAGACGGAAAGCAGTCAGCGCGTGTGCGCCAAACGACCCCTCGCAGGCTGGACCTGTGCCATCCTGCTGCGCAAGCATTGAGGGCTGTGCACTGCGCTGTGCATGCTGAGCTAGTGCAGAAGCTGCTGTCGCCCGTTCCTGGGCATGCATATGCTGCATGTCCACCCACAAAGGCGCTGTCTTGTTCCCACTCAGCCGCCATCGGCCTGCGGTCCGGACACCATTATTGTGTTTACACCCCCAGCAAAATAAGTTATTGCGAGCAAATTTATGTGTCTCATCTCGGCTCATCACAGCCCTTTCTTCGGCAAAACCATTGCCACGCGTGTGCGGGACCCCCAAGCAACAGGAAGGTCGCGGGTCTTCTTCTCAGGATGGGTCGCGTTGTTGTTGCGCACCCCGCATCCAGGTTAACGGGCTCGTTAGTCATCACCGCTCTATCGCCTCGTTGATTGCGCCCTCCGCAGGTCTACTCGCAAACACGCAGGATGCTCTTCGGTCAAAGCTCGAGAGACACACTCGAATTCACCACAACACACAAAACACGCCAACTGTCAACGCGGACACACACACAAGCACAAAAGCACACATGCAGGCAGGCGGGCACGTACACGCAGGCGCGCCCGCACTCGTTTCATTGTCACCACGCGGTTGCCAGCACCTGACGCGACACGCACAAGACGCTAGCAAGTGGACGATGAATAATGTGGCTGCTATTGTCGCAGCGCCACGCGGGCGTGTGAGCAACAGACAATAGCAGTCCTTTATGTATATACAGTTGAGGACTGCCCTGGGGAGAAAAGTGCTGGGGGTTGCACTGCAAAACTGAATTCAGCTCAAATCGGAGAAAAAAGGTGGACAAGGACACAAATGAGGCGGCGGCCTATGCTGCAGTAGCACCTCCTTATTCATTAGCCGTATGCGGAAGCCGGGAGAGCCTGGGAGGACCCCGGAGCTCGTCGCTGGCACACACAGCTTGCACGGGCGCGGCACGAAAGGCAAACGGGCGAAAAGCGCATGCACCACACCACCGAACCCAAAAGCTGTTGGCTTCACAGCTCGTACGCACTGCGCGAGTCCAACACATGACGCGTCTCGCACCATCTCTGCACCTCCATACGTATGTCAACCACCCAAAAAACTGGGGGCGAGGGGTGACCAAGGCCTGGACTGCAGTCCGAGTCTACACATGTCCGGGCGATTTGGCCTATTTTGTTTGTGGCACACTGACAGGCGACGCGTGAACACCCACACAGACACACAGACAGACACACAGACAGGCACACACACACATATGCGAGTGCCACAACAGGCAACACACAGACAACCGGGTCGTCGAATCCATGTCGTTTCCTCTCCTTAGGAACAAGCCAGGGAGGAAGGAGGCTTGGCGCAAGCCTCAACGGAAGCAGCAGAGAAGGAATCACAGTCCATGTCACCACCAAAACAACATTGAGTGAGCTACTAAGGCAAAGCCACCAGCAGCCGCCACCATACACCCCAAGCCCAGCTTCAAAACAGGCACACGCAAACGTGCTGCCCACACACGAGCTCAGCAGCACAACACGCACATCACATAGCAACACTGACGTTCATCATCAGCAAAACAGGTCCCGTTTGCTGTTAGGCGCAGCACCCCGCACGCCACCCGCAAGCGTGCGTTCCATGCAACATGCACGTAGGCACTCCGGGGGCCAGGGGAGAGGGAAGAGCAGAGCAAGGCCGTGCGTACGGTTTCGGCGCCCCTCTTGCCTCATCCGGCAAGCAAGTGCTAACCTGCACCACCACTCACTGACTGAAATACCGATGACAAAACGATGCCCAGAGGCACACAGACACCTGCACACGCCATACGTTGCAGGCATAGTTCACGCATCCTGCCAACCTTCATGCGCCTTCCGCCAGTCCATGCACACAAATACTCCGAGTCTGTTCAACATAATTCCATAGCAGCACCACTACAGGCAGCAACAGGAACAGGCCCTACGCTTGGGCCAAAGTCTCTGGGCGAACCGTATATCAATGCACACTTCGTTAGCTGCACGCCACAAACACACCGCAAGCGCGCGCATGCGCATACGCGTGCGTCCACACACCAGCCGGCAACATGAGAAACGTCATGCTCTCGGAAGGAAGCCAAGCGCTAAGGTTTGGGGAGGCACTACGGTAGTTTCAACAGAGCTAGGGACATGCTTGTTGTGCACGTCACATGTTCAGATAGTGACAGGGGTCAACAAGTCTTGGCCATTACCGTAGCGGCGTGCATGCGGCACACCTTGCAGCAAGAGAAGAAATTAAATATTAAATATATGACACGAGCTTTGCAATCGAAAAGCCCGGCTGGCAAAATGTCACATGGACAGGCAAAACGCTCCCGAGGGTTGATTCGCAAGGTACAAGGCAGTACCGAGGAGACCTCTGGCTCGGGGGCCCCATGCCACGCTCGTGGCAGCACGGAGCCCCGGCCTGCCTACCAACTGACAAAAGGATGCGATATGAAAAGACAGGGCCCGCAAAACGCCTAGCTGGCCCCCGCCTCAAGACAAGGACGGGACCAGCCCAGGCGGGCAGGGCCCTGCTTTCGTCACAGTGTGTGCGCCTGACGGACGTATCTAGTGCGCCAAAGATCACGCGCTTCTAAAACAAACTTTTTGACTTTTTTGTTCACCGGTGCTGCTGTGGTGTAGTGTAGCACAAAAAAACACCCTGATCACAACCGAAAGCGTGCGCAAAAATAAACATCTCAGTGCGCGACCGCTTCACATCTCCAAGCCGCGCCCCCACATGTTACTCGGGCAGCGGCGCTTCTGCTGTGTGGCACTCCAACAATACGGCCACGTCAGACCTTCACCTCATAAACTTCTCATAACGGCAGGCTCCGTGGTTACCTCAACGCAACCTCAACATCTCAAGATTGCTCATCGTCCGCTCAGGCACAACACATCCACTTTGCCTAGGTAGTAGGCAGAAACCATGGTCATAGCCAGGTAAGAATATGGACAATACGCCCAGTGACCCCCGCCCAGAGGGCAGGGAAAAGGCCGGTGTCAGGGTTGTTTGCTATATGCTTGTTCGCTCCCGCTCCAAAACGCTCTTGTCAGTGAGCTCCACGAAGCAGGCGTGGACACGTAGCAACGTACGTCAAGCAAGCAAGGGGTGGGTTGATACGCACTCTGAGAGAGCATCAACGCGTCAGCAAGCAGGCGGTCCACTTCCTTGCTTCAACGACTGCGAGATGAAGTCAACCAGTGACGGGCTCTTCTTCAGCTGGAGCCCCAGCGTCGGCTTGCTGGTGTCTACGCTCGCAAACAAGTCGGTCGCCTGAGGCGCCGAGCCCAGCTTGCCAACGTCCGCAGAGGGCGTCGGGCAGGCCGAGGGCGGCGGCATGAAGTGGTGGTCCATTTGCACGAGGGAGGGAGGCGCGCTGTCCGCGCGCTTCATAAGGGATGCGGAGTTGGACAGCTGGGGCGCGCTGATGGACGTCAGCGCAGGCAAGTTCATGAGGGAGCCTGCGGACGCCACGGTGCTCATGGCGCCGCCCAGGTGGCCCAGCGAGCCGCCCATCGCGGAGCCTCCCAGGCCAGCTGCGCCAAAGAGGAACGACGGGAACATAGCGTTCGGCATGACAGAGGTGAGAGGGCCCCAGGAGCCCATAGGGCCAAGCATGCCGGCCAGAGGGTTGGGAACTTTGGGGGAGATCTGCAGCGGGTTTGTGGGCAGGCCCCACTCGATTCCTGCCATGTTTGGCAGTGCGGGCATTTGTCCCGCTGGGTAGCCGATGGCGGGGCTGCTGCCGCCGCTGGTGCCTGCAGCTGCAGCTGCGCTTCCAGCGTTGCCCTGGCGCTGGTGGTGCGACTTTGAGCGGCTGCTGCGGCCGACCGGCTTGCTGCTGACGTTGCTCGTCGCTGGGGCGTCGCAGTCCATCGCGTCGTTGCCGCTGGCAGCAAGTGCACCCCCACTGGGACCGTCAGCACAGCTGCGCGGCGAGAGCGCCAGATGAAGTGCATCCGTGGAACCCAGCAGCATGCTCGCGCCTGGCAAGTCCTGAAAGGACGAGGTCTCAATGTCCATGTCCAGCTCAGCCTTGACATTGGCGCGGTCCGATGTGCTGGCGTTACTGCCGGACTCACCGCCGCCAGAGCCATGTGAGCCTGCGCTGGAGTCCTGCGGGCTGGACGGCAGGGGCAGGATGGACGCTGCAAAGGCTGCCAAGGGCAAGGCCGAGGCGCAGCCCGAGCTGTCCTGCATGTGCTGCTGCGAGCCCTGCTGCACGCATGACGTGTCCACGAGCGCAGGGGAGCCCTGCTGCAGGTTGGCCCCTGCAGCCATCAAGCTGGCTGTTTGCTGCTGATGCGCAACAAGGTGCTGCAGCTGCTGCGGGTGTGCACCCTTCTTCATTAGGTGCAGGTTGTTTGTGCTCGAGGGACCGCCGCCCATAATGCGGCGCACAGTGTGCTGCCAAATATTCTTGAGCTTCAACGGGTTCAGCGGCTTCTCCAAAAAGTCAACCGCACCCAGCTTGATGCCCAGCATGACTTCGGAGGGGTCCGAAGAGCCCTCCGCCGTGAGAACAAGAGGCAAGAGCTTGGCAGCGGCAATGAGAGTCGCGTTCTCAGCAGTCTTCTGCTGCAAGGACTTCACATCCAGGAGCAGGACGTCCACTGCATGCTCTGTGTTGGAGAGGTAGGCTGTCGCCTCTGCACTGCTGTGGCATAGCACCACTGAATATCCACACTCGCACAGCAACGCCTCGGACTCGGTGGCCGCTCGAAAGTCGGGGTCGAGCAGCAGCACCTGCAAGCCCTGCGGGAAGTTGGGCCTGCTTGCCAGCTGGGGCAAGGTTGTCAGGTTTGCGACGTCCATGTGTGTCTCAAGGCACAAGCTGAAGGGTTTGAGGGTCAGGTCCAGATTCACAACGCGCCTCTGCGTAGTATGGTGGGGAACCTCCGCACCCAACTCCTGCGTGCAAGCACATGGCAGGTGGAATAGTGACGTCTCAGCTGGAACAACGTGCCATCAACCAAGAGGGAACCGAGGAAACCGGCCTGACAGCGTGCAAATGCTGTCCCTTCGTAAAGGTCAAAAAGTTCCAGTGGTAAGGGGCAGTGATGGAACAGGAAAAACGCAGAGCTATGTCCAAATCGCTCAAAGCTGCAACCTTCTACCAGGGAGAGGGCAAGATCAAGGGCCTATTGCAACTTAGGCACGGAACCACGACCATTTCTTGACCCTCAACAACATCCTTATCGCAAGCGTCAGCCCGTGACATGTTGCAACCCACCAATACCTGAGTGAAGCAGGTGACTTGCTGATGTGTTTGTGCAGTCTGAGCGCGGTCTGGCTTGTCAGGCCAGTACGGGGGGCGCAAGCCACAGGCGCAGCCAACGATGGTGCAGTCTGTGGAGATGAGGTAGCCCACCGGCTCCTGGCAGTGCAGTTCTGTGTAAAACTGCCACTCAATTTCGGCAGGCCAGCCGCGAGGTCGGACCCACTCCAAGCCACCTGCTCACGCCCCCGTGGCCACCAATTCTCAGATGCACACAAACTGCTGGACTAACCCACTAAAGGTGTTGTTCTCAAGTCTGTACTTGTTGTATTACTCTCTCACTATGTGGGTTGCTTGGGGGCACGGAACTTGTGAAACGGCAAGGACTCGCCCCACCGCCACGATTTGCATCATCGCATCAACAAACCCTACCACCCCATCCGTTAACGCACAAGCTAGGCTTACACCATGGCATTGCTTGTCTGCTTATAGCAGCTGTGTCAGGACCGGAAGCGCACAAGCAGCGATACCTGCTCCCCAGACATGGCCAAACGCAAGGCCATACTGCCAGTGTTGCAGCAAGAGTATGTGTGCATAACCATACCCTTCAACATCACAGCTCCCGAAAGGTGAATACTCTTTGGCCAGCGCAGAGCAGAGAATGTGAGCAAACGTGCGGAAATGCATGCCGAAGTCGCAACTGAAACGCCCCCCGCCTCATGCACGCAACTGAGCTGACAAGCTGCAACCGTTAACACGTGTAGCTGTGCAGATTCCCTTTCACGGTGGCTTAAGGTGTTCGAGGCGTCCGTACCGTCATTTACCAAGCACTGCTTGGAGGACATCACCGTGAGCGACAGAGCGGTACGAAACAAACACCTCTCAAACAGTCACAGCAAGCAATTCAGGCGCACGACTCGTATGTTATACCTGGGGGGCAGTAGTAAACAGTTTGTTTGCGCATCTTCCACACTCTCAGGCACGTGCGGTCTCGTTTGCTGAAACATACCTTCATATTCTTCGCCAGCTTGCAAAAGGTACGCGTTCTGATGATTGCAGCACACACGGTTCAGTGTGATGTCTGCGCTCCCAGCCCCAAGCCATCACCCCTGCTGCGGCACATACACACCCTCTTGCTTGCTGTGCGCAGACCCACACAAGCCTGTGCCAGGCTATGATACCCACCCTATCAACTGTGTCAGCCTGTGCCGAGTCAGGTGAGTTTCGTCAGGTGCTTCGTATCTTGGGGACTTTTTTCTGCCGGACTCTGCAAGGGCTCGGAGCGTGGTGGGCTGCTTGCACGTGTGCCGAGGCTGACGCCTGCACTCTCAAACGTACCTGGCCAGAGAGCAGTGCCTGCGGGGAGCAGGCTTCGGGGACATATTCAAGACCGTCAAAGACTCTGAGAACAACAAGGTGCGCACCAGACCATGAGGATGAGGATCATGTGACGCTCTCTCAAGAGGGTCCACAACGGAATGTGTGTCCCTTGGCGGAAAGGGGATCCACTGGTTCATGACTGTCAGCAGTGCAGCTTGCACGACGTTCCTTTCCAAACACCCGCCATGTCTTGTCCCAATGTGCTGCACTCAAAGCTTGCCAGAATGCCCTGCGTGCACGCTTACCGGCTGCGCGTGCGTGCATGACTGCCAATGCGTACAGTACCTGGAACGCGTTGCATGCCTGTGGGGTATGCATGCTGAACCGTTCAACCAACCTGCCTGCTTTACGCGGGTGCACCTCAAGGCCCAAGCACTTGCACTCGCACGCACACACGCACGCACGCATACGGGAATCACACTGCATGGCGCCACGTGCGCCTCTTTCAGGCACACGCACACAGGACGACCATCAGACCGCCCTTCGTTTTGCGGCAGCCGCCAAACCAGCCTAGACACCTGGCCATCACCAGGTTCCTCACGCATACGCACACTGCACGGCCCCACGGGAAATACAACACTCGAACACACAGGCCCCACAGGAGTAAGCACTTGTAACACACATGCGTGCAACGGTCCTGCCCTCACCCCTCAGCCGACCCTGTGCCTCCGCAGGCGCTTCAAGTCCTGCCAGCTGTCATCCAGGAGCTGGATGCCGTGCAGGATGTGCGGCAGAGGTAAGGCCGGCACGCATGCAACTCTGCACTGGCTGCACGCATACTCCTGCCAACCCACACAGCAGGGCAGTGTGAGCACCACCCACCTCTGCTGGGGCCAGCACGCTTGTGGGGTCAGCCAGCGGTCTGCGCTCAGCACGGATGAATGTTGCACGTTCATGTTTTGCGCCTGGGATCACCCGCACCCCGGCGCAATCAAGCGCAATCAAGCGCCTCACTTAGGCACGGTTCCGCTCTGCATGGAAGGCGTGCAGAGTGCATGGATGGGGGAGCAGTGCATGGTGGATGTGAGACGGATGTGGGCAGATTGCGGTCTGCAACATCTGCAGTTCTGCATGCATGCGCACACCGTCCATACATAAGATGAACCCACGCTCCACAGCCCCCTCCTGTTGCGCATGTACACCAGGCTGATCGCTGACATTTTCATTGCCGCCTCACACCACCAGGCCTTCACTCACATGCAATGCATGCAAGGAGGAAGGACCTGAAGTCAAGGTCCTCTGCCCACTCATGTGTGTGCCAGAAAGAGGCAGCCATGGGGCCATCACGCGTGTGCATGTCGCGCTGGCTGCCAGCCGTTGCTGCCGTGCCTCCGTCCTTGCCTAGCCATGTGCCATGCATCCGGCATTTCACATGCGCAGGGCTGAGCTGGCGCTGCGAGGTGTCTTCGCCGGCAACATATTCGACCTCGGCGCAGCCGCAGCCGTCGACGTCATCGCCGCCAGCGCGGGCGGAGGCCACCTCTTCCGCGAAACCCGCGCGCGCCTCCTGCCACGCCCTTGGGTGATTGACGACATGGACGCCTTTGTGGCATGCCTCCTGAGCGCCTCGCCTGTGGTTTCGGAGCCGGCAGCAGCAGCAGCAACGACGGTTGCGGAGCCGTCAGGCCGGTCGCCGTACCTCAGGACGATCGTGTTTGTGGACAACGCGGGGCCGGATGTGGTGTTGGGGGTGCTGCCGTTTGCGCGCCTGCTGCTACAGCTAGGTGGGCCGCAAGCGCGTGTGGTGCTGGCGGCTAACGAGCAGCCCAGCATCAACGATATCACGGCGAGAGAGCTATCAGCGCTGCTGACTGGCGCAGAACAGGTGAGGCAGGGATTGCGCCCTGTTGTGATTGAAGCCGTGCACTGGACGATTACGGCTGAGATTTGAACCAACAGCGACAAGCGACGCGTGATTGCACCGACTGTGCGCTGATTGCAACGGCACAGCTGCTTACACCACCCAGAGGCCGAGCTTCATAGGGCGAGTGTGCACTGCATGCGGATACCGGTGTGCTGCCGGAATTGATAGAATGCATGCACTTGAGGCCTAACCGTGCATATTGCGTCTTTACGTTCACCGCTGATGCTGGCGCTTGTTCTGCTGCATGCGGCGCGATCATGCGATCATGCAATCAGGTGGCCGCCGACGCTGTCTTGGGTCGTGCTGTAGCGGAGGGGCGTTTGGTGGCGATGTCATCCGGCAATGACCTGCCAGTCATTGACCTCACACAGGTCAGTACGCATCAGACCGCATCAATGTGTCCCAGTACAGAGCAAAAGCGGCACATACTGGTTTAACACTGTAGAGACACTTGACGTTTGAGGGAGTACTGCTGCATGCAGCCGGGTCATGCGGCCTGCGTGGGCGCCTGCACGCAGGAGTTTTTGTTTTCGGCGCTTCGCATGCCTGTTAGACAAATGCTGGTGACATGAACACATGATTGCATGGCAACTGGGAGGGTTCCTGGTCCTGATTGCCTGTGGCCCCGTTGCCTGGCGATGCGCAATTTGGTGTGACTTTGCTGCGCTGCTGCGGGCAGGTTTCGGAGGAGGTCGTGGCGGAGTGCCAGCGCGGTGTGGACCTGTTGGTGCTGCAGGGCATGGGGCGCGCCATAGAGACCAACCTGCACGCCGCCTGCACCTGCGACTCTCTGAAGCTGGGCATGATCAAGCACCCCGAGGTGGCGACCTACCTGGGGGGCCGCATGTATGACTGCGTGTGCCGCTTCATGCCGGCAGCGGCCCCACCAGGCGCCGATAGCTCGGGAGGGACTGCCGTACCAGCCGCGCACTTCACACAGCCGGCAGGCGCGCAGCTGTAGCTAGGGCCATGATACTGAACAGTTGGATCGGAACCGTAGGGCTTCTCAGTCTGAGCATGATGCTGTGTGAGGTTGTCGAGGTTTATCAAGGTTCAAGCGGTCGAGCTGTTGTCCTGCTCGGCTCTGTTTCAGTCGACACCCAATCAGTCCCTTGCCGTGCCATGTTGCAGCCCCCATTTTAACTGCCGAACCTGTTGTGACCCACTGGCGACCTGCATGTGGCCTGTGATAAGGTAGCTGCCATGCCTTCATAGCTGGTAGCCGTTGGTGGCATCATCACGGCAGTCACTAGCCCAGGGCACTGCTGCAGCCCTGCAGCAGGTCTCACTGCCATGACACGCTTCCTGATGCCTGATCCTTATCTTGTCACTGCCAGGATCCAGACGTGTTTGAGTGCACCACAGCGCCACTCGGCTGGCAACATGGATAACACTTGTGGCAATGGAGGCATGTAATTTCAACACGATGGTGCCGGGATAGGGTCCAGCACAGGCACCGCGGAACGGCCGGTGGTGTCGGTGGTGGTGGTGGTATTAGTTAGGGCGGTCGTGGTGAGCACCCCACGCTCCACCATGCTTGAACTCACATGCGCGTGAGGTGCGGCAGCCGCCCCATCTCATATCGGCCCCAGCCAGCGGCTGAGCACACGCAGCACCCGGCCAAATGTGGTTGGTGCACGCATGCTCCCGGCAACCTCGCGCTTTGCGCTAACACTGTGCATGGTACGGTAGTAGCTTCAGGATTAAAGAAAATCGGTGCGCGCTTCAGGGTTGCTGCGATGGCAAGCCACGCTGCTTAATCCACCCCAACCGCGAGGCTGTGGGGCGTGCTATAAGTTTAGTTAGGGGCTAGGCTGCCGAGATGCATTTGCTACACGCTCCTGCACCATGCAAGGATCGCACGGCGCAAGCAGGAGGCGGGAAACGCTAGGAGGGGATGCTGTGCAGGCCGAGGCACCAGGCAGGAGGGGATGGTGGGTCTACACGACTAATCTAATCGCCTACACCGCCAGCGCCTTGCCGGCCGCCGTCTTCTCCAGCAGCGGCTCCTTCTCAATTGCGCCGCCCTCGCTCTCGCGCCGCACCGCCTTCTCCATGCCCTCCTTGTCGCCCACCTCCACCTTCTCTATCTTGGCGGAGTCCACCGGCTGGGTCTGCACAGCGTGTGAGAGGTTGCATCCATGAGGGGGCACAAGCATGCATGCGGTCACGTGCGGTTAGGTCTAGTAATGAGGCAAGCAGTCAGCACGACATGGTCCCACGAGTCCCGGACCCTCCGTAATCGCCTGCACGGCCACCGGACCGGCACAGCCGATGATCTGTGATCCGCCGATCAGTTGAGGCGGGATGAACGCAGATCGTCCCAGCAGGGAGAGCGGTGCAACAGTAACTACAGTACATGCAGGTGCTCTGCAGCATCAAGCAACGGGCGGCGGGCGCAACGCACAGCTCGCACACAGCGGCTCGGTGGTGCCTTGCAGCGCTGAGGGCGTCCTCAGGATCCACCTGACTCTGGCACGGAGGCATCATGCCGCCCTCAGGTGCCCGCATCGCCCACAGCCCTCGGCCAGCAAGGTGTAAAGTGCCAAGCATGATGCTTGCATGCCGGTGTCAGCACTTGCCACCTTGCTGTACGAGGGCCGTGGGCGACATGGGCAGTGAGGGTGGCATGACGCCGTTGCACATCAGGGCGCATGTCTGTGTGTTGGTACGTGTGACCCCATGACCGCGCACACGTCCCCACACATGGCCCGTCCCACCATGGCCTCTGTAGAGGCGACGAGTCTCGCCCTCAGCTGGAAAGCTCCGAGTGCAAACGCCTGCCCTACAAGTGAGCCTAAGAGGCTCAAAACCCTCCCTGTCCTCTCGAGTGGCCTCCTCCCGGCCCTCCCTCCCTCCCTGCCACCCACCCACCGCACCCACCTGCACCACGGTGAGGTAGGTGTACCAGGCGATGCCGGTCATGGTGATGCAGATGCCCAGGAACTTCTTGACCGGCATCGTGTCGCCGAACAGAAGGCAGCCACCCGTAACGATCGTCACCGTTTTGAGGTGCCCTGTGCGTTGCGTTGTGAAGGGTGGGTGCGCATGCGAGTCAGCGCCGGCGCGATCAGGTGAGTGTGTGCTTGTGCATGTGTGTGTGTTGAAATTTATTTGGTTCCCGTGGGGCGATGCAGTGCGCTTTCCATGTGGGTGTGGGTGTGGGGGGGCATGGGGGAAGGGGGGGGGGCTAGGGCGGAAGCGTGGTTGAGCGCTGGGCCGTATGCTTGTGTCATGGCAGGATCAACGTGAGGGACCGCATGGACCCTCAACAGCGCCTGCACATGCAGCGCCTGCGTTGGCCCACACGCTTTGCACACCCGCCGGCTGTCAGCCAGAACCCTCAGCCTGCAAGCCCCGCTAGCACACGCTCAGCCACCCACCGACGACGTTGTACGTAAGGCTTGACGTGGCGCCGATCACGAGGAAGGTGGAGAGGCTGACGATGACGCCCAGGCACGCAGACACGCAGATGGCGGCGATGGCCGGGGCCGTGAACTTGTACCCCAACACGGTGTCCGGCCCAGGCAGGGCCTGGCCCAAACCCGTCCTGTCCATGGCGGGGATGAGGACGATGAGCATGCCCAGCGCCTGGGGGGTGTACGCCTGCGATAGGACGGCACGCATCATGTATTGCAGATCTTCTACTGCAGGCGATACTGGGGGGGAAGGGGGGGCACAGCCAAGCACTCATGCACTGGCGTGAGCTCATGCAGCAAGCAAAGGCAGCCATTGCACAGGGCATGTGTGCGCGCGCACGCGCGCGCGCATCGTGCGTGGCATTGCAACTCTGCCCAGCCGCTGCGGCCCAGCGTCTGCTGGAATGCTTCGGTGGCGTGTGCCTGACGCCACGCAAATAATCAAGCATGCACCTCGACCCTGCAATTCGCTGCTTGCATCACGCAAACGCCCGATGCAAGCATGGTGTTTCACCACAACCCTGGCGCAACACTGCCCATGGTTGCGCACGCCATGCATATGACGCGCGCATTTGGTGCTGCAGCAGCAGCGTCAGTGCTGAGGATGTGCTGGGCACCGGACTGCCCCGTAACCCACACCTGCTGCTGTATTGGGGCGCAGGCATGGTGCCACCACCGCACAAAGCATAGCTGCCGACGCCCAGTAGCTATGCATGCTCAAAGCAGTTTGGTTGTGTATGTGTGTGCGTGAAGGTTAATACACAGCAACAAACAAGTGTGGAGGGGTCAAATTCTGCGCTTCTGCTGGAATCAGCACTCACCAGCAGTAGCTGCGAGCTGTTCGCCTGAAGCTCCTTCTGCTTGGTGCCAGCCCAAACCTGGTAAAAGGCCGTCACAAGGACTGAGGCAAGGCCAACAACCACGCCCCAGACATTCTTGATGGCCACAGGATCCGTGACTGTCGCCACCATCACGCCGACGCAGACCAAGACCACCGCCATCAGCACACGCGATGTCGGGCGCTTGTTGTACGCAAAGAACTCGATGAGCATGAGGCAAGGAGTAATTGCAATCTGCAGGACAGCACGTTTAACGCAGCGGGCCAAGGCATGCGGTGGTTAAATCTGCTCCCACTGCTGTCCCTTCACAGCAAGGCTTTAGGTGGTGGCAAGCATAGTGAGTGCAGTGTGCATATGATCAAACTTGAAAAACAAACTTGCAAAAGAAACAGTAGCCAACCTTCAATATTTGGTAGAAGCCCACAGAGTTCAGGTTCAAGCTGACGTTGTTGAGCACCACGTAGCCCACGAAGCACAGCGCTAGCTGAATAACTTGGTGCCACATGAACGACTTGGGCTGGAAAAATCCAATCTTGGCAAGCACGTTCATGCCTACCCATGTGACTATGGTGTGTATCAAGGTCAAGGTGGCAATAAACTTGAACCCGTAAAGAAACACGGCCTTATTGGCGAACACAATGAGGCACCCTGCAGAGATGTTCAGGAAACAATAGGCGACCTGTGCACGTTGACAAGCACGAGAGCAAACACCATTTTACAGCGAGCCCTGGCACAGTGAACTTCAATTGCATTCTTTTGGAGCATACCAGAGGGCAGCAGGCTTTCCAACACCGACCTTTACCCAACCAGGGTAGTCCTTCTTATTGTTTCCTGGCGCGCCCATCTTTGCAGCTTCTCCCGCGCAGAACTGTTGGCTCCGGTGGGAGGGCGGGGCTGCCAGAGCTGGGTTGAGCAGGCACTTTCAAGTTAACAAATCAAAATATCACTGCCAGTTGCAGTGGCCTATTCAGCGCGTCGACAAACGAAACTAATCTTCCGTATATACATGCTAAAACACACGCCGTGAGCTTGCCCACCGCGCTGACAGGCTGGTTTGTTCCATGCATTGACATGTGGATTGCTGGGTGGCCCCCTCTTTCTGGCCCTTCCATCTTCACGGCGCCAAGATATCAGTACCACGCGGAGGACATTCAGGCTCAGCAAGTCACAGCGTCACAGCGCCCTAAGCGCAGCGCAGGGGACATGAAGCTTTAATGCTCTCATTATGAAGTGTGTTTCTATCACCCGCGTCGCAAGTACTAAGAACATCACACCAACAGGACGTGATACAAGGCGTATTAGGTCGCCATGCTACCCTTACAACCGGCCCTTAAGCCGCTGCAAGGAAGCCCCGATTCCCACCTCCCTGAGCAGGACTAAGGAACAACCACTGCTCTGGCGGGGTTTAGCACTGAGCTAGAACCCTCAGGACGAAGGCAAGACACGTTGTCCGACCGATGCATGCGGATTCCTGGCAACCCAGCACAATTTGGGGACAACCCTACAGCCCTTGCCATCATTGCCTGAGCTCCCTCAAGTTTCCTTAAGCCTTACCGACATATGGGCTTCGCAGCCACAGGTTATTGCATAAGGGTAGCAATAGGTCTAGGGCTCCTGGAGGTGCAGGATGTGCATCGGCATAGATTAGTGCAGACGGCGCCGCAAGTACGTTGGCTTCCACCGGCACGTACGTAAACGTAGTTGTTTATAAAATGTTGCAACAAGACATGGAGCTCTGTGTTTGTGCTCACTGTGTGAAAAGGCGGTTGTGGCATCGAGCCAGGGTGTGTTACCACTGCCAGTTGCTGTGACATGTACATGTCGTTCTGCGTTGATGCCTCCCCCTGTGTCGTTCTGCGTTGCTGCCTCCCCTTGTCAGTGCTGTGCATGTTCAGATGCTGTACATGCGTGCAAGTTTTGAAAACCATTCCAACTGCGCAGCCAGCCAGGAGGTCACTCGAGCACTGCCGCCCCCTCCCTCCCCCCACCCCACATATGCAGTTTACAATGTTCAGGTGAACATCCTAAGGTGATAAGCCAACACCAGCCAGTGCAGCTGCAAAGCCGTCCACATGGTTGCAGCAACTTCTGCCTTCTGAACTGCCCCGAGCGCCAACTGATCTGGCCCTTGAGCAGCCAGGAATGGCCAGGTCGGACACGCCCGCGTTGGCTTGCTGTTTTACGATCACGCCTTTCGCCTCCCCCTGCTCCCACATACTTGGTAAAGCATGAATCTGCCTGATACGCTCTCGCTTCAGGCACATGCTCAGGGGTACGTCCCTCTACAGGATCAGCAACACGCTGTATGTTTGCAGGCAGCACTGGCCAGCAGCCGTTCTTTTGCATCACATTTTGTCTCGTGTGGCTGCACGCGCAGCAGACACTGTCCTGGTTGGTCCCCACAATTGCTCTGCTTGCCAACACACTGTTGCGCCCAGCACGTTGCTCTACCAATGTAAGCTTAAACCTCTCGCATCGGTTGTTGCCACCAACCCTCGCAGCTGACAACCCAGTCACAACCCAGTCAGCACAACCCGCATGCAGCCAAGCCAGTCACAACCCAGTCGCGAGAGGAGCGGCAGTGCATGCAGAGCTGCACTAAGCGCTGATAGCTCCCACACAAGGCCAGCCCGAGTCAATGTATAACTTTAGGACAACCAAAACACTCCTGTTGCATGCCCTGTTGCCATTCGAAGGAACGGAGAAAATGAATGGGAACACCGAACACAGATGAGTGTGAAGCGCAACTTTACCATTAGGAACCGAGTCGACCCTATCCAGCAACGGCAACGGGATCCAAACCAGCAACGCAACCTAGGAGTAGGAGAGGGACTCGGATTCCCAGGGGTGCGGGCCGTCACACGCTCATTGGCGCCACAGGTCAAAGGCTGCGGGGTCCAGGGGCAGGAGCACCTCGTTGCGCCTGAAGGGCGGCAGTACGGAGGGGTCGTTGTACCGCGCCAGGCGGTACGCCTCGCCCGCCAGCGGCACGGCGCCGTCCCGCTTCAGCGACGCCCTGCACACACGCACACACACATACACGTAACTGCCTAGCGCATGTCCGACCCATATTACTGTAGACCATCACGCCGGGCCGCACAGTCAATCGAAGCAGGCGTAGTACATACATGAAGCTTGAGGTGATGGGGGTAATGAGAGCCCCGTCTGTACCTCACGCACAGGCTGGATGATGAACGGTAAGCAAGCGCCTGGGTTGTCCGCCAGGGGTGCGGCCGTGAGCGTGTTAGGCGCACGAGAACGTGTGCCGGGCTGCTGCCTACGATCCTGCCCACACACACCTCCCTCTGTTCGAGGACGAGCCCTCTCACCCTGCAGGTGAGCAAGGTGCGCTAGCATGCACTGCGCCTAGGCCATCCTTTCACCCACCCCGTATGCTAGCAGGGCAGGCCAGGATGCATGCAAACGAACACACCCACCTCGCACACATCCGGACATCTAGCTGCAGTACACTGGCCACGGCAGTACCGCCAGGAATGCATGCGCCTCAGGTGGGTTTCTATTTCTGCTCACCGCAGTGCCGCCACCTCGCGCGCTGCCATGGCCTCATCCGCCACTCCCTTGAAGCGCCGTACCGCGTACAGCCCGCCCTGCTGCTGAGTCAGCGCCACCAGCGGCACGTTGGGGGTGGGCAGGCGCTCGCCCCGCGCCTATGCAGGCACACAGAGCGAACCACCGGCCATTGCATGGATGAAACGCATGCATGGGCGAGATAATGATTTCAAGTGCATTAGGTCAAATGCTTATGCCCCGACAACGCAAATGCTGGTTCAAGTGCGTTACAGCAAAGCTTATGCCCCGACAATGCAAATGCTGGTGGCGCTTTCCACAAGCTGTGAATCAGTGGAACACACGCATGCACCTCATGCACATTGCTTGCCTGCCCTTCCTGCCCACACGATCGCTTCCATACACCCACGCGCCTGCATGCAAATGCCTTGATGTGCATGCAATGCCGTGCATGCCCCTAGCCCACCTGTAGCTCCTTGGACCCAATCACAAACTGCATGCGCCCGCGCGTGTCCGTGAAGACCGGGGTGGTCATGCTGAGCTTCTCACGCTCAACGTTGTTGCCAAACAAGTACCCCGCAAGCATGCCGAACGCGCGGTTACCCGTACTGGCGGGATTCACCTGCGCAGCGCACGTGGCGCATACAAACGTCAGGCTGACACGCGGCACGCCAAGCGAGGCGCTGGGCTGACCCTCATTGCACACACACAATGGGATGTTCACCGGAGCATGCAGCGATATCATATAAGATTTACAACCCCCAGGTAAAGCCTCACAATGTGCTTGGCAGCGTGGCGTCCACCAGGCGCCTCCTCCCACAAATGCGCAGCCATGCATGCCTGCATGAGGTGCACCTGTGATCCTCTTCGCCACCCTCGCCACACTACACGCATTTGCACACTGCTTGGGCCTGCAGGAGAAAACAACCCCAACACACACCTGCACTTGGCCCGCCTCCAGCACTTGCGGATTGAGCTGGGCGGCAGCATCCATGGGGCACTCCGCAACCATGAACGGCTCGTACTGCCGCACCTGCGAGAAGACACGTGGCCAGTCGCACATCCAGCACACGGGTACGCATCACATCACTTGTGCGTAGCCAGCCATGATGCGCATAGCGTGGGGGGTTGCGGTGGGGCGATGCCGCGCGATGCATGACCCAGAACCAACTGACAAACGTGAAAGGCATGATTCAGGTCGTTGTGTTCATGCAGTTGGGGCTGGTCGCATCATTGGCTCACCTCGTAATCCTTCTCACGTCTGCGTCAAGGAAGGCACACATGACACACCAGCACACAAAGGAAGGGCATAGCCAGGTTCAGGAGTATGAGATGGGGTCAGGGGGCTGCGCACGGGGTCAGGGGTCAGGGGGATGAACATGCGACGCTGTCATGCCTGGTATGCAAGCGTTCTTGCAGTGCAGGTCAGGCATCTGATCCAAGCAGCAGATGCCCCAAAACGCACAGCTCTCACGTGCATGATGCATCGCGTTCAGCCGCAGGCCTGCCTACGCGTGCAGCATGTGCGCTCTGCAGTTGCGTGAACGGGCTCACGCCCTGGGGGCCTGAGCTGAGGCGCGCTGGGTGCTGACCTGAGCACCATAAAGTTTGGTGTCTCCAGCTGGCCCTCGTTCGCCTCCACGTCAAACATCTGACGCAGCACGTCCGCAAACGCCTCCAGCGAAAAGAAATCCTGTAAGGAGGCAGCAGTAGGGCAGCAGGGCAGAGGGCAGCAGGACAGCAGGGCACTGATGATATACCCTGAGAGGTCCAGCGCAGGACATGCAATGGTTGCCTCGCGGGTGGGGGTGGGGTGAGGTGAGGTGGAGGTGTGGGCATGGTTTGGGCGGAGGAAAGGGCTGCAGGTGCATGTGTTCTGGGCACAGCACGCTGGGGTGCCGTATGTGTGTAGATGTGCGGGGAGGATGGGGAACGCATAGTGGGTGTAGTGGGCCTGTAGAATGCGCACAAAGTGGTGAAGGCCTGCTAGGTCTAGAGACCCGCTTCATCCTGCACGTGACCGGTCACTGATCCACCCATGGTATGTGCGTTTGCACTGCATCCCGTGTCCGCATGCGTGGCAACCTTGTGCCTTGGGACGCGTGGAGCTGATTGAAGCAGCTGGTGGTGATGAGGTGCATGACTGCTCCAGAGGCGACTGGTCAGGTCCTCACCTGGTTTTCCACTGAGTCCCATTTGTCGATGTGGCGGTAAATGCGTCCTGATGCCGGGTTGAAAACGTACTCAGACGTGCCTGCGGTGTCGGCACAGGCAGGGGCACGTGCAGGATTGCGGGCAGGAACAAACACTGCAGCGGCAAGCGGAGCAGTGGCACCTGGCCAGCTTCGCCATACCCGCTGGCCCGCAGGGCAAAGGTACACAGCGGTGCCGCTGCAGCGCTTTGGCTCAGGTCACAGGTGAGATGCATATACGTGGACTGACCATAGTGAAACACACACCTGTGAAGGTGAGTGCTGGCTTCCAATACTTGCGAAGGGGCGGGGGCAGGAGGCGTGCTGGGGTGAAGGGCATCGTCATCGTCCAGCGTGTGATGATGGAAGAAGGACCGCTCTGGCGCAGGTCATGCAGGAAAAACGATGGGTCAAACACCTGCAGAAATAGTGGCAATACAGTTGCAGTGCTGAATTTAGCGTTGCAATTGCCACACGAGCGTGGCTGGGTGCTCACCCAGACCTGTCTGGACCGTAGAACCAACCAGGACACGTGCATACCACGTACATTTTTCAGCATTTTGATGTTGAACAAGTAACCTCCAAGCGATGTATAACGGGTGATGGGATCACAAAAGTCCACCACATCCTCATACCTGCAGCATCAAGCAACCGTGTGTGAATCAGCAATGTGATGAGGGAATGAACCGAGCTCATTTTGCCACACTTGTATGCTTGCGGTTGCGCACGGTTGCTCTGTTGTTTTACAGCATGCAGCTTCATCATTTGCAGCAGCGTCGAAGCGTCGAATGCTACTGTAGCTAACTTACTGGGAGGCATCAATACCCTGCTCATCAAACAAGTGTTTGAGGTCCTCCTTTAAGAACTCCATTTTAGCCTGCGGGCAACACCAGTGGTGCACCATTTCCATTTGTGTGGTTGACCTGGACTGTGTCCATCACAGGTGCACACCTACGCACAAAACACACGCGCATTCTGTCCCCACCTGCACATCAAAAGCTGTGGTGCTGACCGCTTGCTGCGTCGTGTTGCTTGTGGTAGCTCTGCACCGTTGCCATGCAGCGCGCTGGCGTGTGCGTGGCTTTGCTGACCTGACCGTTTGAAGTCGTAGGTCCAGTGGACTGAGAGCATTGCTGCCATGAGCACATATCCGGTGGCTTTGCATCATTTTCGTGGTATGGTCTGGTCTGGGGGTCACTGTCGCACGTCCACAATCGGGAGGAGGGAGGCAAATGGCAGGCCAGCGAACAGTGGCATGGACAGGAATAGCTCAGCTTTCAATAATGACTTACAACTGGTTGGTTACCAGTGTAATGTAATTGTGTTGCTGGTTCATCTCGTGCGTCTACGTTCTGGTGAATGTTGGTTTCGGCCGATAACAACCCGACGATTGCGCAACATGACATTCATGGCAGCATTTACTGTGATGAGGTTAAGATATGGTTAAGATATGCTGAGGTATGTAAATGCTGCCTAATCAAGCAAAGTAACGTATCTACACGGGTGTACCGCCACGTACAATTGAGGAATGCCCAACACCGTGAGGGCGGCCAGCACTGCAATCCTGGCTGACTGTCAATCACATATCAACCGTCAGCTGTCTGCATAGTCAACACGTGAGCACTGCCTGCAGCCTGACTGCAAAGTAGTGTTGATGTGCTAACAGATTTTCTGCATGTGCACAGCGCGCACTCGTACACCCGACCCAACCCCCACCTGCTGGTATCGCTCGACCGCCCAACACCAGCATCCTCGCCCCTTTTTCTGGCGGGATACTCAGGGCCAGGTCCCCATGCATCTACGCGCGGTTGAACTGCAGGAGCATTTCAGCCTGGAGCATGGCTATCGCTGACCACACCACTGCTGCTGCTGTTTGCCGCTCCGTTGCTTGGACACGCGGGCTGACCAGATGCAAAACAGCAGCATTGGCCGCAGAGCCGTCCACAGGGCCCTCTGGTACACCTTGCCAGGAGGGCCAGTCATGCGCCACCAGCACTGCCGCCGACTCAGGGGGCCGCGTACCATGGATCGCTTGCCACAGGCCCAACAGCCAGTCGATGGCGGGCCTGTGAGCTGCTGGACACTCCAAGAACAGGTGAGTGTATGTCTCCAGCGGCTGCGGAGAGCGGCCTGTGCTTGTGCATCTTGTGTGGTGTTACTTCATGCTCCTGTCCTGTTGTCCACCAGACAGTACCGTTCCCGTACAGTCCCGGCACACACATTCGCTGCGTGCCACCGCACGCGGAACGGTACTTACACGGCTGCAAATGGCACGGGTGACACCCAAGCGCATGGCACATACACATGTGCATCGTGTGGAAGCCTGGAGCGACCAGAGCCAACTAGAAAACGCTGCTGTGCATGCAGGCAACAAGAACAGGATCGTGATGGACGGAGAGGCAAATAGCGCTGGGTATGAGCCTGACCACCTTGCGTATGCCGTCAAGGAAAGCGACACTTACACCAGGTCACCTTTCGATGGCCCCAGCAGTGTGGAGCCAGGGATGCCGGTGGTTAGTGATGACGGCGAAACAGAGCTGGCTGAGGCGGATGCAACGGACAAGGGCTTGGAGGCGGACGTATTGTGCAGCGCTGGACGGGCTGAGGCTGCAAGCGGTGTATCAGGGTAGGACTAGGCCACTCCATGACATAACTGCTGTATCAACATCTAAAGCACCTTTGGCCCCAATTATCATTTATGAAGAAGTTAAATAAAGCGCACTGGCTGATCGCAATCATACAACTCGCGTTGATACCCTGGACGTCGCTTCTGTGCCCAATGCTGTACCAGCAATATGCAGCACACGGGTGTATTGTGATTCAACGGCTATGGACAAGGCCCCACGACAAGGCCCTGGGTCAAACACGTAGGGTGGACTTCTCTTGTCATTGCCAATCCACTGTGTGCGAGTGTATGAGGGCCGTGCGTAGGTATGCGTGCGAGTGGACAGTGTGCGTGCATGCATGCGGGCAATCAGGACACTGTGTGTGTGTGCGGGCGGGCAGCGTGTAAGCACACGCTATCCTTGCTGCTTCTGCAAGCATGAGGCGTGCCCTCCAACCAACTCATGAATCCCATGTAGCTCCTCTCGTTACGACTGCGCCGCAAGCGCTCGCATGCCCTGTAATATAGACTTTGTGCCCTGCATCCACGACCACAATACTGTCCATGGTGAGAAGTATGTCGCACAGGCATGCATTAGCTTTTAAGCGGTCACACATACGTCGCGTGACTGAACGCCAACTTGCATTCATTGACCACACATGTAAGTATTCATCAAGCGTAGACAGCCTAACATTGTGAATGCTCGCCTGCCCGCATGGCCGCCATCACACACCCACGAGCATCAACACGCATGATTTCATACATGCCTGCATGCAGATGTCTTAATGTGCATGCAATGCATCACGCATGTGCATGCAATGCCGTGCATGCGCCTGCGCCTCACCTGTAGCTCCTTGGACCCAATCACAAACTGCATTTGCCCGCGCGTGTCCGTGAAGACCGGGGTGGTCATGCTGAGCTTCTCACGCTCAACGTTGTTGCCGAACAAATACCCCGCAAGCATGCAGAACTCGCGGTTACCCGTACTGGCAGGGTTCACCTGCGCAGCGCACGTGGTGCGTGCGTACACCAGCAGGCTCAAACAGGGCAGGCCAAGCGAGGCGATGCCAGGCGCATCCTTGCTGCACACGCACAATGCAATGGGCATGAGCAGGAATGTGCAGTGACGGCTGAACCTCCAGGTAAAGCCTCACGCAATGGACTTGCATCCAATTGCGCATTCAGCACCAGGGTACGCATCACTTGTGCATAGCCAGCCATTATGTGCATCGTGTGGGGTGTGTGGCAGCGGGGTGCCGCGAAATGCACGACCCTGAGATCACCTGGCGAGCGAGCATGAAAGGCATGACCCGGGTCGTTGTACTCATGCATTTGGGGATACCACCGCCACAGCACCCGGGCACGCGCTGCTGTGGCGGCGCTGTGGCGGTGGAGTTCCCTTGCCAGGATGTTATGGGATGGTTGCATCATGGCTCACCTCACAATCCCTTGCACAACTGTGTACCGTGCACAAGGCATGCATGCATCATACAAAAGCAGGGTGGTCAGGCTCAGAAGCAAGAGACAGGTTTAGGATTGGTTTAGGGAACTGACATAGGATCAGTGGGCCAGTGGGATGAACATGCGACGCTGTCGTGCCTGGTATGCAAGCGTTCCTGCAATGCAACGCAGGCACCTGATCCAAGCAGCAGATGCCCCCAAACGCACAGCCCTCACGTGCATGATGCATAGCGTTCAGCCGCAGGCCTGCCTACGCGTGCATCGCGTGCAGCGTGGGCGCTCTGCAGTTGCGTGAACGGGCTCACTCCCTGGGGGCCTGAGCTGAGGCGCGCTGAGTGCTAACCTGAGCACCATGAAGTTTGGTGTCTCCAGCTGGCCCTCATTCGCCTCCACGTCAAACATCTGACGCAGCACGTCCGCAAACGCCTCCAGCGAAAAGAAATCCTGCAGGAGGGAAGCAGCGGCAGGGCAGCAGGGCAGAGGGCAGCAGGGCAGTAGGGCACTGAATGACATACGCTGAGAGGTCCAGCGCAGGACATGCAGAGGTTGCCTGGTGGGTTGGGGTGGGATAGTGGGGGAGGGGGGGCAGG
>BDDA01000533.1:63264-73946 GCA_001662385.1 Chlamydomonas asymmetrica
ATGTTTCAAAATTTGCTATGCATGCGCCCGGCCCGCTGCCGCTCCCTGCAGGACCAGGAGGAGGGGCTGGCGTTGTTCCTGCTGCTCTCCGGCTCCAGCTCAGCGCAGCTCTGCCACCACTGCAAGCGCATGGTGCTGGACGACCTCATCTGGGTCAACAAGGACTACGCGCAGGGCATGGCGGCGGCCCGCTACGCGCCGTGCTCCGAGCCGCACCTGGTCGTCATGGCTCACACAGCATTCAGCTGCTGCGAGTGCTGCTCGCCCGCGTCAGGCCACGCCCACTCTCATCTGCAGCTTGTCCTGAACGAGTGGCGTCAGCCCTGTCTGAGCTTGTGGAGCTTTGATGACCTGAGGCAGTGAGCAAGCAAGCAGGGCCGCCACAGCAGCAACAGCAACAGCAGCAGTAGCGGAGGCGACAGCGGGTGTTTGGATAACGCCCTGGGCTGCGGCTTCGCACGCGACGGTGGCAATAACACCTGTGCCTCAGAGCACCTAGAATAAGTGAATAACTAGCAATATGCTGGCAAGGTGCATGAGGCCTGCAGCTTCTGCAGTGCTGCTGGTGTGTGGCTTGGCCTCGTTGCCCACCAGCGTGACGCGGCAGCACTGCCGGCCACTCATTTGCGGTGGGTGCTGCTTCCCCGCCCCGTGAACATGCACCATCAATCGCCACCGCCAGTCACCTCCTCCGGCCTCCATAACGACGAGCAGGCGGACACGCTGGCAGGAACGAATGCGAGGGCCCGTGCCTTCCAGCACCGGCACCAGAGCCAGGACTTATGTGTGACCAAACTCTGTGCCGATCCTGTACTGCTTTGCTTCGTCTGTGAATCGCTGTGCAAGCACGTGGATCGCTATGCCTGCGTGGCTGACACGGGAGCAGCGCTTGAGGCAGCAGACTTCATCCTTAAACATGTGCAATCATGCGTACCATTCCTTGATTGCTTATCTGGTGGAGGGCTGCACATTGATTACATGACTGCCACAGTGTGCCCTGAGCAACACTTTCATGCGTATTGGTGCAGCGCTGTGTGATGGTGGCCCCACATTGCCCTGCTGGCCTGCGGCATGTGGTGCCGCTGCCAGTTACAAGGAGCATGAAGCCAGTCACCGAGCCAGTCACCGCACCGCACCCACGCATGCTGCCTTGCGATATAAAGATTCTCCTCATGCCAGTCACGAAGTGCCATGCATGCATGCATGCACACTGCACGCGCGTACCTGTGCATGGCGGATGCCGGCCTCACCGCCACATGCATGCTTTTGCGTGTAGTGTGTGCGCCAACCATGTGCACACTGCAGTGAAAGAGTATCATTTTTGGAGTGCGTAAGCGGCACGCAAGCAGGTAGCACACCTCGCGCCTCGCTGGACATAGCAGTATGTATATACGGTATGCCCTCATCGTCCAACTGACTGCCGAATGGCCTATTGGACTATTGGCCTGACGGCATTGCACATACCGCTGTTGACATATATATACGATTGCACCACAACACACTTTAGGTCTGGTCAGTGCTTACACCCTTGCCATAGTCCGTTACAGTCATCACATGCTATAGGACCAGATGGCGCCACAGGCATGGCAGGCATATGCCGCTCCCGATCATACCGTATGCTGCGTTGTTGTGCGTTCAAGTTATTTCCCCGTGGGGCCGTGCTGTGTGCATGTGCGTATGTATGCACACTGCACCTGGCGATGGCCGAGCGCCTGGTGGCTGCCGCAATCAAACAACGGTCTTACAGTCTGGAAACGTGCGTGGCGGTAATGAGCGCAGTCTGTTTGCGTATTGGTTGTGTTGTGTGTGCACCATGATGTGAAGAGCGGCGGCCCGAGCTGAGTGCATGACTACCACCTGTTGCACGTGCCTGCGGTTGTTCGTGTTGACGGCTCCTTGTGCACTGCACAGCACAGGGCTCAGCACGGCTGCCCGCCTGCGAACCCCTGTAATTGTAGCCCCCACGTTGCGTGTTGTGCAGAGAGCAACTGCAACGTGCAACTCCTGCTACTGTGAAGCTCAGCACCTGGACCTTCTTCGCGTTAGCTAACTGCGCGCAGCCTTGCAGCGCTGCATCAGCAGCTTGGTGAGGCCCTCCCTGGGGCTGAGCTCTCACCCCCTGGAGCAGCATGCAGCTCCGCCATAGCCAAGAAGCCCATGCATGCACGAGCCAGGTTGCATATTGCATTCATGAGCTGGGTTGCATGGGCATGACACGCCACCGCCATGACATCTGTGCATCTGTGCACATCCACAGTACGCTGCAGCCACCAGCTCAGCCACCGTCAGGTACAGTTTCCATCTCAGGTATACGCACACTGCATGGCCCCACAGGAAGCAAATGACTTCATCCGCAGTACGCTCGCTGGTTTCGTCCGCAGGTGCTTAAGCACGACGTTGACCAGAAAGGGCATGTTGGTGCAGCGCTGCAGCTGACAAGCTCGACTGCATATGCATGTGCATGTCCTAACATGCATCCTGGGTGAGTGAGGCGAGGTGAGGCGAGGCGTTGTCCCCAGCTCCGCCAGCTGCCAAAAACGTGTTGGATCACGGTGTGTGACCGACTGGTTGTTGTGTCAGTCATTGTGTGTGGATTCACAGCCAGATGGGGTGGGGCAATAGGCAGGCAATGGGTTTGTTGGCTTCTGGGCCATGCGCAGACATGGGCAGGTGGCCAGCAGGCCCCCAACATGCCGCACATACATATGCATTGAGCATAAGCGCACGGTGCCAGTGAGACCGGTATGTGCCCAACCCAAATCCCATTAGATAGGCCTAGGACTACAACCTTGGCGCGTCTGCTGACAGAGGCAGCAGCATCAGTGGAGCGGTGACGCTGCAAGGCATGTCGGCAACATGCATGTCATGCCATGGTGGCATGCCGCTAACAAGCAAGGTTGGCGGCGAGGTGTGTCGTGGCTTGTGGCCCGAGGTACATGACGTAGTCTTTTCTGCCCCCCGCACGCTCCTGAGTCCGCGTTGTGCTTGACATGCTCTGACAGTGGCTGCCGAACAAACGGTAGTAGCTGCCGGCCGTCTTCTGCAGGACACACTGCCGGGGAAACCGAGTTCGTAAGGTTGACAGACAGCTCTATGGCTTGATGGCTCGAATAGATAGCCTAAAACACATGCTGTCATACGAATCCTGGTCAGTCGAAGCCCACGGTTGAAGCCTAAGGTTGAGCATTATCGAGCCCGGCCAAGGCCTGGCCTCGCTCGAGACTCGAGTCCAAGGTCATGCGCCTGAAGCCAAGGCTCCCGAGGCCAAAAGCAGCAAAGCTGGACCGCCGTTATATAAGTAACAAATCTACTTTCTACGTGTAGGTCTTGTCACACTACCTTAACCACAACGCGCTTTGCCTACCTAGTTGATATCCCAAACTTTGGGTTGCTGTATGTATTTCCCCACCGCCCACGACCACACCAGCAAAACAGTCACACAGCCTGTCCTAAGGGGCACCGTCGTACCAGGCAATGAACTCACAAGCTGCAGAGTCTCAACCAACGCAACCCACCAATCAAGCACACAGTCTGCAGGGCCCGCCTCCACCACAGCTGGCGGTCGACCAAAAACCGGCCAAGGAGCAACAGGGTGCCACTGTCAAGACAACCAGTGACGGCATAACAATTGATTATAATAGTGCTTGCAGATCCTTACCGTCAACTCCAGCTGTGGCAGCGGGGTTAGGACTGAGTGGCAGCACGGGCTGCACGCACCAGAGCAGGGCAACGAGGGTGCCGGCCCTGAACATCCCACCGGACATGACGCGCAAGTTCCAGGCTTTCCTTGACACTCTTGACCACGATGGTGACGGGAAGATTAGCAGGAAGGAGTTCCAGAGCCACGTACATGCCCAACTGCAAAGGTGGGTGTGTGCGGTGATATGACGCTCGAGCAAGAATTCCCCATCGCTCAGGCTGAGCTTGCCGCCTGGGCCTCAGCGCAGGTGGTCAAATGGTATGCAGGACTGTAACCCTAGCACAAGATTTCAGCGGGTGTGCAGCGCTGCTTGCGTAAAGTTCGGTGGCCGCGCCGCACGCAGGTCACGCAGTGCAACACCCTACGGTAGCTACCACGGCTGAGAACTGGCACGTTTTCACCAGCTTGAGTTGTACACTTAAGTGAAACGAATACCTGACTATGGCTGTTCCATCCCTTGTGAAACGACAGCTTGCGGATGGCCCCGCCTCCACACCTGCCACGTGAAGGCTCTTTCCTGTGTTATCCGTCCAAAGCTACCTGGTTGTCGTGCTTGACACAACAGGCTCGACGAGGAAGCTGGCGGCAGGTTGGACCCATCGTGGCGAAAAGAGTTGGAGGCCGCTGCTGAATACAGCTGGCAGCTTGCAGACGTGGACAGCAACGATCAGCTGGTGAGCGAGCTGCGAACGAGGGGCACGCAGCCCTGCAAGTGTGCAACGGGTTGTCGTCGCCTGCATTTGCCTGCAATTCGCGGGCTGCTGGTCACCGGGCAGCCATCTGACAAATAAACCCCGCAACGTTGACGGATGCATATTGCCCTCATAACTCATAGATTCAGCTGGTGGGTAATGCGGGGTGATGTGATTGCCTAGCCGCGCACGTGCATGCGCTGCTCTTGTTGCTCACACGCGCATTCCCTGCTGGCGATGTATCACAGGCGATATACCTCGATGTCGTCCCTAATCTGAGCCTCTGGCTAAACTGGTCTGGGTGATGTGATCTCTCTCTCTCCCTCACAGGACCGCCACGAGGTGTTGGCGCTGTTCATCACGCTGATGGGCGCCGCCTCTGCGCAGCCCTGCGACCGCTGCAAGCACGTCTTCCTGGACGACGACCTGATCTGGGTCAGCCGCGCGTACGCGCAGCGCATGCAGCAGGAGCGTGCCGGAGCCGCGGCTGGCCAGCAACGCAGCAGTGCGGCGGAGGCCCGCAGGCTGTTTGTCTGCCGCAGCTGCTGGACCACACGCGACCCTGATCTACAATTGATAGGCAATCAGTGGCGTGAGCGCACTCTCGATCACTGGGACTTCACGGACCTTCAGGGTTGAACAAGGCGGACACAGGCGCGGCAGCGAGCAGCAGCGGCAGCGCCCGTGTTAGCAGCAGCATTACTTGAGGCACACACACTACACAAGGATGCCGTGTATGTGGCGACAGCTCGGGCTGCTGCGGCATGCGCATGTGATGCTGGTGTGGACCACTGCAACTGCGGGCGTGGATGTAGGCGAGCCCATTGTGCCATACAACACGCCACGCCGTGCCAGCAGCCGATCACGAGCAGCCCCCAGCAGCTGTTTGTTGTGCGTGCACAGATGCTGCTGCGTGTTACATGCGTGCTGCGGCCTGCCCTTGCACCGGTCCCCATCATGTATGCGACACAGGGGCTGCCCGTCATTCATCACACATGCACACTGGATGCCGTCTCTCCATCCAGCCATGCGGCATGCACGGCACCACCACATGGCGAGCAGGCAGCTCGCTGCATGTGCGTATGCACACGCTTCTGGCCTGTACCTACCTGCCACTGCATGTGCAGCAGCGCGCGCATGCATGTCGCAAATGAAGGCTGTGGAGGGGGCAGGGTGCCCATATGGGTGACACAATGCCACAGGCATTTTTTGGCGCGTTGATGGCAGTGCGCTCCATGCGTGCAAAATTGTCAAGTGATATGATCCAGCAGCGTGCAATGTGTGATGCAAACATTGCACTTGACGTGGTCCCAGCAACAGCATGCACGCACACTAAATTCGTTTGCAATTTCCAGCTAAGCGTTTCGCTGGCAGCCTGCGTTCCGGCCATGCCGATGGCGTGTGCATGCATGGCTTTTTGCAGCCAATGCATGCATCAATGCAGTACTTCATCCCATCTTGGCTAAAAATCAGCTTAACTGTGATTTCGTCTTATAGCTCTGACCCATTTCAGATCAGCACTTGCTTGCGCTATCCCAGCCCTGCGTCGGCGCGCTAGGCCAGGATCACAGGATGTGATGCATCCTTCCACGCCCAGAGTGGTGCGGGCCAGCGGGCACACCGCACCAACCTGCGATGCTGCGCCCCCGCCATGCCCGCTGCCTCTTGACGTACTTGCCATTCCTGAACTGCTCAGTCCGTACGTACGGCTAGATAGCGTGCTCCTGTACAACACTGCTGGTACGTGCATCAGGGCTTCCTATGCATACCATCCATATGTAGCATTGGATTGCTTGGTGGCAAAGTGGAAACGCTGTCCGTAAATCCATACATTCAATGTATGTTGCGGGCAGGCCTTGCTTGCCTTGGTCTTGGCACAGGGGTCAACGCGTGCAGAGTGCATCCCTCTTGATTCTCGCGCCTGCAAGCCCCTTTTCACATCCCATCCTCACACACCCACCCAACCCCACCTCGTGTCTTTCATTCGTTGACCCGGTTTGGAATTCTTTCTTCCTTTCACAATACACACTGGTATATACTCATGTACTGCGCTGCAGCGCTGTAGCTGTGCGCACCGCTTGCAGCATACTATGCCGTAGCGTGGGAAATTTGCATGGCTCCTGCCTGTCAGCGTTCCGATTTCTTTTGGCATCATGCTCCATGGCATTGCCCTCATGGGCTACGGTATGCAGAACTGAGCGCTGCCTCACTGTGCGCAGCATCGTTGCGGATTGTAACTTGTACCGCTGCACCATGAGCGGCATGCGTGTGCGATGGGATACGCATTGCGCCGTTGTGGGCTGAATGAAACCCACTCCCTCCTCAGGACCTCGCTCAATGCATAGCGGCGCGCCCCGCACCGCCTTCAGTCCAGGGCACCAGCAGTGCGCCAACCCTCAGCAGAGCGCCTGTGGCGGCCGCCGCCTCTGTCTGCTGTCGTGATGTGTACCCACGCCTGTGGTCGAGTTGTCGTGGTTGCGTTACGCCCCCCCCACGTCACCGCTGTACCTCAATCGACGCTGGTAGCTTGGACCTGTCACTCACAGCCAACGTAAACATGTAGAAAGGGGCCGCATGAAATGCGGCGCCCTACCAAGATATTAGAGAGGCAAGGACGTAGGGGGCAACCATGCAACATAAGCAGCGGTCGACGCGTGCTGGTTCTCCATGAAGCGTTTCGCAGCAAGAACAGCAGAGACCGAGCGCACGGCGTGCATGAGAATGGATGGAAGCTCGAGCACGTGGCGCAACACCATAATATTGTACATGCCCAGTCTGAATGTGGCCGGCTGGCTGAGTTGAGGCTGATGAGTTGGCAAATGAGGTGGACGCCAGGCGATGTTGTGATAGGACCGACGGTGGTTAACGAAACAATGCTCCGGTTCAAGATCAGAAACAACAAGGTAGCATTACCCAAACACACATACTGCCGGAATATATGGTCTGTCTTGTGTCATACGGTTACTTTGCTTCCTGCACCAACTTGACAACAGTCTTACGACTAACGATACTGACACGTACAATATCAGCGTGGCGACGTCCAGAATCCAACACCTTTCCTCTCAACAGACCAGGACCAGGCTTCTAGTGTGCACTCAGCGCGGTGGTCCGAGAGGAGAGGACTTGTGAAGCAACTGGGAAGTTTCCCCAGCACGATTCGGAAGGGGAAACTCAGGCAGAGGGCGGAGAATGTCGCAGTTATCAGGCTCATCTGCACCTGCAGTGGAAATGCACTACCCAGGGCAAGCCCCTTCCCAGCAGCCTTTCTACCCGGGCATTCTACCACACACCAGCTTTGCCAGCGCAGGCATCGCAAACCCCAGCCAAAGAACGGACAACAGCTTTCTCAGTGCCAATACAAAAACAGTAATCAATCAGGCTGACAAATGTCCGCTGGATGCCTCGGCCGCAGGCAAGGGTTACAGTTGTAGTTCCCAGCAGGCTGCGCAAGCCGTTGATTCGTTCTTTGAGAAGGCCCCGCCAGACATACAGGAGAGGTTCTGGGAGTTCCATAGCACGCTGGACTGGGACGGAGACGGCTCAGTCACTGAAGCAGAGTTTCGGGCGCGACTGGGTGACCGCCTGAACAAGTGAGTGAGCCCGGGCACTGCAATCGGCGGAAAATGGCCAATCCCTGTGCCATTGCCTGCACATGCTCCCTAGACGGCGCTCTCACGAGCTGTGCAGGACATTGTCAAAAAACCAGAGAACTGAGGAGCGCTGGCAGCCAAGCTTACGCTGCAGTTCTGTGCGGTGCAACTCACACAATCGTTCAACACTAAAAGCTCGACGGCACCACGCCAGCATGCTCGCTACATGCATGCTTACAACCTGATAAGGTCGCCGTGCACCGCAGGGCAGAGGTGCGTTTTAACCTTCCCTCCATTCATACACTTTTCCCCCGGGCGACCATTTTTAAACCTACCCGTGCCCAACATCACTGACAGGCTTGACCTCAAGGGCCTGCAGAACAACGTGCAGCGAGAGGAACTGGTAGAGAGCGCTGAGGAGTACTGGGACGAGGCTGCGGACCGCAAGGGCGACCGGCACATGGTGAGCGTCCGCCGCTCGCTCACCAGCCCTAGGCTGCACCACAGGCCGCGCAAGTGCACACGCTCCACCCACTGATAGGGCACATGTGTGTAGCTCACACCAGCATGCCTTGCCAACATGCACGAGTGCACGTTGCGCTTGGTCGTTCATGAACTTCACGAGAGGGTAGCTCTAGCTGGCAGGTCAGCGGCCTCTTCATTAACCAACGGGTTTTCAAGCCGCGGTTCACAGCGCTTTTCCCCTGCCCCCTCCTCCACCCATCCCGTCACCCATCCTCTCACCCATCCACACGCCCTAATCACGCATACACACTCTGCATGGCCCCCGTGGCAACCAAATAACTCTAAACGCACGTCGGTGCTGTGACGCTGCCTGCTTCGAAGCACCGCGCTCGCGGCAACACCTGGTTGACAGGGTATGTTTGTAAGGGTCAAATTGCGTTGTAGACCGTGTCTCTCGCGTGTGCCCGCGTGCTCACGTGCAGGGCCTGTACGAGGTGCTGTCGCTCTTCCTGCTGCTGTCTGAGGTCAGCACCACGCAGCTGTGCCACCACTGCACACGCGCCATCCTCAACAACGTGCTCCACGTCAGCGTGAAGGGCATGAAGGAGTACCGCGAGGCCACCACCGCGCAGCAGCGCCGGGCGCTCATCCACCACAAGGCGTGCTTCTGCTGGGAGTGCTACCACACGCACAGGCCGGCGCACCCGGTGCCCGGCTACAGCGTGCAGCTGGTGATGAACGAGTGGCAGAGGGCCTCGCTCCAGGAGTGGAGCCTGGAGGTCCTGCAGGACATACCCGGACGCCGCCACTAGGTAGGACAGCTGCGCCTTACGTTGGCGGCATCAGCGGCGGCGGTGCACCTCACGCCAAGGCAGTTGTGGGCGCGTGCCGCAATGGCGGCGCGGAAGCGCAGGCAATCCGGCCGTGTTCCTGAGCGCATGGCGTGCAGGCGCAGCGATGTAGTTCGCCACAGCGCAGCCGTCCGGCACACAGCATTGTGACTGTCAATCACCGTGCGGGGCGATCAACGCCACCGCTAGCTGGCAATGCCGCCACCTCCCCGCGCCCCGCCACTCCCAGCCACGTCGTCGGTGCCTGCCGCTTGATTGCCTCATATTGTTGCTTCGTCCCTCCCTGTCACTGTGTATAAATGTATTCTGGTGGCCTGAATGATCACGTGTCCAGGCTGGTACATATCATGGCATCAACAGCGCTGCACTTTCTTGAGCGGTTTGACGGTTCGCCTCCATGCGCCACACCGTCATCACTGAATGCCAACCAACTGCACGCCGTTTCCGGGCACATGCGTACATTCGCCGGGTGGTGGGTGATAGGGTCACAGCTACCGGTGCTGGCTAACGCTGAGACTACTTACCATCGTCCTGGGACCCGGCAAACCCCATGCATTATACGTTGGATTATTGGTATATGCCGTATTGGAGAGAAGACAGTCAGTGTATCATTGTTGCACGCAGACACGCACATACGCAGCAGCGTATGCAGCGAGCTGCGGTGTTTGCTCTTCCTTCCGTTGCTCACAACCACTCACCCTGGCATGTGCCTTATATTGTGTCACATGCTGATACCGTTCTGTCGCAGTGGCACTGCTGGGGGTGCTGGCAGGAGTTTGCACGCACCATGCTTGCTGTTGCAGCGGAGAGTGTGTTGGCCTGTGTGCTACCTGGGTGGGTCTGCTGCCGCTATGGGAGCTTGTAAAAGCTTCCGAGTAGCCGCCTATAGCACAGCGGCAGCGCTGTTGATTCCGGCATCCGGCACCCGGGCATTAAAAAGAGGTACCAGCTATGGTGCAGTGCAGTCACTTCACCGCTCACATTGTCTGCAGTCACGCATGTGCAACAGCATGCCTCAAGCAGTCAATACACATTGCGGCGCCATGAATGGCCTGGATTGTGTTGGTAGGATCAACTTGCTGCATGCTTTGACTCTCTCAGTCTCTGCCTTTGAGCCGGCCAGGCCACTGATTGACTCGATCATGCGTTGGCCTCACATGCCATTTGGTGGATGAATTGGCTGGGGTGCATGAAGTCCATTGACGTTATCACTTATCACCAGCCAGGCTCCCCCTTGCCGTGTGAGGGGCACAGACAGCCACCGCCACCCCGTGTGGGGGGCAGCCAGGGGGGAGACAACACGGGGGCCAGTAGGGCCGGGGGTGGGGGTGGGGGGAAGGGGGGCAGAGGGAACTCAGGGAAGGCAAGGGTTGCAAGCTGGTGC
>BDDA01000534.1:21728-36763 GCA_001662385.1 Chlamydomonas asymmetrica
CCAACCCGGCAACGCCTTTGAGCTGGTTTATGACAAGGTCAGGCGTGGTATAAGTGCGACATGTGTCATTGTAACAAGCAGCTGGTCGCATGGAATGCAATCAATCAATCGCTCACGTATGCACATTGGATGGCGGCACGGGAGCAAATCACACTGAATACACACATACCGCACCGCAAGACATGCGGATGCAGACACGCATACAGGCAGGCAAGGGATGCACTCCTCATGCGCCACCGCTTGCGCATGCACGGAGCCTGAACGCGCCACGCCCCCATTGCGCGTGCTTCTACAACACGCGCTTCACTTGGCTGGAACGCATGCGTCGCAGGTGACTGACATCGTGCGCAACAAGCTTCACGCGTGGGACCCGGTGCTTGCCGAGTACATCCGCCTGCACCTCTACGGCGACGTATACTCCTCACCCGGTGAGACATGCCACCCACCAGCCAGCCAGCAGCCAGCCGGGACCCGGCCAGACGGCCAGACAGACAGACAGACAGACAGGCAGGCAGCGGGTCGGGGACCCGCGCCTGCGTGCACTGCACACTGCTGCAGCTGGCTGCCTGTGGGGTGGATGCAGGGTCGGTCAGGGCCTCCTGTGTGGCACGCAGCGGTGTCAGCATGCACCTGCCTCAGCGAATGGATGTGACGCTGCCTGCGGCCTGAGGATGTATGCACCCAGGGCTGTGCGTGTGTCAGAAATGTTTGTTCTGTGGTGCCATGCAGTGTGTATGCGTGTGAGGATGTGAACTGCACTTGACGATGGCGACTCGGTGTCTGAGCTTATCTGTCGGCTGCGAAACGCGTTCTGATGGTCGTCTAACATTGTGCGCGTGTGTCTGCGCGTGTGTGCGTGTGTCCCACTGTGCAGGTCTGACGCTGCTGCAGAAGCAGATGCTGACCATCAGCTTCCTGTCAGAGGCCAACATGCACGACCAGCTGTACACACACACCATCGCGGTAAGCGTATGGGTAAGGGCATGGGTGAGGCGGGCGGGCACTGAGCAGGCCGGAGCATGGACAGGCAGTCGTGCGGGCAATATTGGAGGATGAATAGCCGAGTCCAAACATTGGCTGTTGTGGTGTGACAGCTCAATGGAGGGGTCCAGCAGATGCTGCACAGCGGGCTGGCGCAGGTGGAGGGATGCGGCGCCCACACAACGCACCCACGCTCGATTGTTTCTTGGCTCTGTCCACCTTTGGTAGCTACCTAGCACACAGCGCACGCCGTGCTGCACTCCCCGCGCCAATGTGTGTGAGGAAGAGCGGCCATGGGGCCGTGCAGTGTGCATATGCGTATGCGTAGGGATAGAGGCTGCACCTGACGATGGCGAGCGATGTGTCTGATACCAATGTGCGTGATACCGTATCGGCCGTATGTAAAGGAATGCGAGGAGGGCAGCAGGTGGCGCAGGCCGTCCATGACAGCGCAGGGTCCACCAGAGATCACTCCTTGGCTGCACACTCAACTGCGCAGACTCAACGGGCTTTGCCCTTGTAGGCAGTGCCACATGCACAGGGCCCAAGCAAATGGTGTTGACAGTGCCGCCATGCCGATCGTTCTAAGGGCCCGCAGCACAGCCAGTAGCATGCGTGACTGCCTGTGTTTGCGCATGTGGATTGGTTCATGTCCCACTAAGCCATCCATGAATGGCCTGATCGGCCAAGCGATGTAAAGTCAATCATGTGGGCTGCTGTGTGTGCTTCTCTGCAGGCCATGCGCTTTGGCGGCAGCCTGACTGGGTGCCGCCAGGCGGTCAAGATCGGCTTCCACATGAGCCCGCGCCCCGCCGTGGTGCTGCGCCCGGTGCTGCGCAGCGCGTTTGCCAACGTGGACAAGGCCTGGGAGAAGTTCACACATGACTACCCCAACGGTGAGGCGCAACACACAACTGCGCACCCACGTACATCAGACATCAGGCACCAGGCCTCACACGACACCTCGGCGCGCGTGGCCCCGGCAGGTCATGTCAGGATCGCAGTGGCAGCAGCAAGAGGCCAACAGCATTGCTGGCATGGCTGTTCGTAAACACGCTCTCGGCAGGGCATTGCTTTGCACGGAAGGCATTGTACATGACCTGCCTGGTGGTGGGCTGGCTGCGTGTGCTCAACGCATGCGCACTGTATCTGGCTTCACTTGCATCACGTGCGGCGTGTTGCCTGGCTGACCAACTCATTTGCGGCCGGACGGTCATCACGGCCGGTCACCAAGCAGAGCGGTCCACGGCACGGCGTGAGACGCCTGCTCTCGTAGCAACTGGCAACCTGGCATGGCAGCCTGAGGCACATCACGCCCTCTTGTGCCGGCACGGCCTCGGCGATGCTAGCAAGCTACGGGCTCCCGCCCAACCTTGCTGGCTGCCACTCTACTCACCTCATTGCGTGCGCTCATGGCCTGACGGGTACGTGGCTTGCTTGATGTGCTTGGTTCGCCCCTGACCGCCTCGTTCTTCCCCCTGTCCCCCCGCAGGCGCCCCCCCCTGCCCCGAGGTGACCATCCCCAACCCTGAGGATGTGAGGATCCCCGGTCCTCCCGCTCAGGTCGTCAACAAGACACCCAAGCCAGCAAAGCAGTGACACTGACAATGACAACGGTGGTCACACCCTGTCAGTAAACCGCCCCCCCAAGGTGGACGTGCTGACTGCGTGTTGCAGTTGATTGATTTCTGCAACCAAGGATTTGCGCAACGTGGTGAACCTGATCAGCTGCGTTCCTGCATGCGTGTGTGGCTGTGGCATTGCACGGCGCGCCTGCAGCATGACATGTTGGTGGTTGCTGCTGCCCACCAGCTGGCAGGCGGTCCTTTTCTACACACGTGAACTACTCGATAGCCTGATTGCGTGATCGTATATGTATGCGACGAGTGATGACCATACCCACAGCATTGCGCGAGCGAAGACATTGACATTCTTGTTTGCACTGCTTGCTTGCACTAAGTACCAATGTCCCATCAACGAATCCTTGATTTATGTGCTGATGTCGCGCTCTCGAGCCCGACCCAGCCCCAAAGCATCGGCCTGAAGCGCGCCAAGCCCGGCTGGTGTGCGTGCATGTTGCATGTACGGTATTTGCCTTAATAGCTGCATCAGGTGCCCGTGGCCTCCGCTTGCCGACACTCACGTTCACCCGGCCTTATTTGCCTGGGAGCATGCAGACCAGTTGGACCAGTTAGGGACCATGGTGGTACGCATCGTGTCACAGCCTCGCGTTGTGCCATCTCCTGGAGTAGTTTGCGTCATGAATCGTGATGCCATGTCGTGCGTGGCGCCTTGGATATACGTGACTGTGCGTGGGTGTTTGCGCGTCGGGAGTTGCTGCTTCTGTGATTGCGGTAGCGACTGAAACGGTGTGCATGCGCTCGAGAGGCTCTGCCAAAGCATATGCAGAGTGATGCGCTGCTTGTCCGGTCCGTGTGCCAGCCCCACATGCGCCCAGTCCAGTGGCATTCCTCCTTCCCTCCCTGCAGCATTGCAATGCGTGGATGTCACGCTGTGCATGTATGGGCGATTGGCCGCACGATGCCGACCAGCAGCTATAAATGCGCATGCATTCTCCCCCCCCCTGGCATTATCCAGCTGTACCCTGCAGCCCAAACGCGTGCCCGCCTCTCCGACCCCTTGAGCTGTGCAGTATGGCGGGCCACAGAGTATGCTATCATGTTTCTTCCCATAACGCCATCAAGCCAACTCCACATTGTATGCTGCGCGGTGCGTTACCCAGCCGTGGCATGGCAGTGACAACGATCGATAAGGTATCACACGTTATGATGCATGGATAACTCGAGCACGTGCATGGATAGGCACTTGGATGGCTGCCGGGGTACCTGATGTTGGTAGGGGAGGGCATCAGCCCCCCCTCCATTTTCAGCAACGCGGCGCGCAACCGTCCCCGCCGGGACACAGCTGCATGCTCATGCAGTGGTCACTCCCCTGTCATTGACAGCGCTTATGACTGTTCGTATGTGACAACTGGCATTGTAAATGCTTTGCACTGTGTGAGTGTGATGCAACGCATCGGCCTGCATCGCATGGCTGGTCCACAGCCAGCCATCCGCAAGCCAGCGACATCACATGCAGCCACCAGCGGCTGCCTGCATGCCCGCCTGCATCTGTACGGCCTGCACTTGATGGCCAGCCAGGCGGTTGTCGCACGTCAGCTGTGACCTGTGCTGCCACCAACACACATGCAGCAGCTGGCCAGCAGCCACGTGCGACGGTTCTGTTCAGCAGATTCTCGTATGCATTTCGCGCATGCAGGCCCGCACCTGGGCTGGGTGTAGGACTGTGGGTGCACCCCATGTCATGCGAGCTCCAGGGGCAGTCGTGCATGCTCTACCTACTATCCATACGGCAGAGGCGCAAGTCTTCAGCAATGTATATATGAGCGCAACGTGAAGCGCGTTAGACCGCGCACCGTACTGGTAGGATACACGGTTTTCGGTTCCCAAAGCAGCCAACCATCCTGTGATGTCAACGTATTCGGCAAAAGACAGAGTGCAGGCGCGTATTGCACTGCCAGGGTGGTATCTTTGTGCACAAATTGTTTTCGTGCAGCGCGCAAAGTGCGCCTGTGCCCACATTATTCCCACACCTGGGTCCCTTGGTGGTACCAAGTGGTCCAGTGTTGTGTGTCTGGATAGAATGGTCCTGCATATGCACCACCAACAGCATATAGCCTAAGACTCAGACTCAAGAGTACATCCAAGCTCGCTACGTCAGGCTACGTCCGGTTGTTGGTTGACGCAGTGTGTTCCGCCCGCTGAAGCGACACTCAGAAGCCTGCTGGGATAACCTGCCTAGCCTGCCGCTGTTGTGAAGTGGAGGCCAAGAGTTTGCAGCAAGCTTGGACATATGCTTGTTGGCGACGCTGCAGAACACTGGCAGGTCGTGAAACTCCGCACGAAAGCAAGCGGTGGTATCATAGGCAGGGTCCGACAAGGAAGTGCTGCAAGGCCCCTCTCGTTGCAAGGCCACAAGGGCTCTGCAGCAGCGCTTACATGTGCTTTGCTGCTCCCACCCAGGCTCTCTGCAGTAACTTGCTCTAAAGATGGCATGCAGCTTGCAGGCCTAAAGAAGCGGCTTTGAGTGCAGCGAGCGTGGATAAGCCTCTCACAGCCAGGAATGCAGGCGTGCATGTGTGTGATCCTTGACAGTAATAAGCTGGTCTTAGGCTTGCTGCTTGGCTTAAGCCCAGCTGTGTGCACCCGAGTTGTCAGCACCTCAAAGCCCTGACAGACGCACAAGCTAACCAATATAAGTTCGTCAGCAAAGAGTGGTGTGTGCTGGTCGTCCAGAGGACTGGTCCTGATGACACCCCGAGCGAGCGGCGACGGCCAAAGCCATTTAGCCCTGACAAGTGCAATCCAACGGCTGGAGTGCGTGAAACGAAAAGTGCAGCTGCAGTCACCTATGAGCAGGCGAGCGAATACCCTTTTGTGGGCTTTGGGAGGGCTTCAGTGTTACCCATTCACTGCAGTACAGTGGGACGACCACTCCAAAACTCCCCTCCCTCCGGGCAAGGAGGGCCTCACCCGACACACCCAAGCACCACAACAGCACCACAACCCCTGCCCAGGACCGTATTCTATCGCTCATCAACCGGAGCTTGCTGGACCGGGCGCTTTTGAGAGGTGAGTGCGAGTTTTGGGGGGCCTTGCTGTGTGTGTTGCCTGCAAGTTGACTTGGGCTGCCAAGGGTGTGTTGACTGCAACTGTTGGGCCCTGCCCGCGCTCCAAGTAGACAGGACGCGCAGCAAACTGGCTCAGGTGGCAGACTGCTGCGTCCGGCTAAGCCGGGGGCGGGGCACAGGACGGTCGGGCCTCCATTGCCCGCACTGGCGTGGTCCATGCCTCTCTGCCCCTGCACAGCTGGGCAACCTCAAACTCCGAGTTATCGGCACGACTGTTAGGCGCAGGGCGTGACCTGTCACCGCGCAGCAGGCTGCTGGACTGGAAGCCCTGGGTCGTCAGGGCTATTTGGGTACGCGGGGGTACGCGTTGACACGTCCGGTTCAGCGGATGAAAGGGGCTTGACTGTGCTGAGTTGCCCTCAGCACCTGCCAGCCTCGAAGAACCTGATCTGCGCGCGGCGCAGGGAACCCTGCAGGGCCCCCTTTGCGCAGCTTGCAGCTCGCGGCATGCTGCCCTCCTTGGTGCCGTTCGCACCGAGGCTCGCTTGCGGGCCAGCGCGCAAGTCCTTGGAATTGCCCCTCGGAACATGGATGGGTGTCAGCCAGCCAGGCGTCAGTTTCAGCGGCGTCACTGGAGCAGGCACAAAGGCAGAGGAACACCGTATGCGAGTGGGCATACGCTCCGGTGGGGAGGACCGTTAGGGAACGTCGTGTTTCGGTTCAACGGGAACTTTGCTGACTGCCAAACCAATGCCTCTGACTGGTGCATCCCTTCGCACCTGCCTTGTTGGGAGTCTGCGTCTCCCTGGTTGTAGGGTGAGCAACTGACTGCACACAGAGGCCACAGGGCTTGCAAGCACTGCATAGCTAGGCTTGGGCCTGTGGGGTAGCCAGCCCCCAACAACACACCCGCTTGGGCACCCGCCCGATTCCCGATTTCAAGAATTTCCACTTTTTAGCCTCGCATCCGCATGGAGCGGAGCCTGCCTGTCACCACCGAACCTCCTAGCACAGTGACTGGCAATGACAGCCTGTGCACTATTTCCCGTCTTATTGACTCCTGCTTATGTGTATGTCGAACCTGGTTTGAGCTGTTTGTTTGCCCCGCCATCTTACTTGCGGGCCATTCACCGCCGCACACAAGGTACCCCTCTTTCTGCTCCTTTTCCACCTGACCCTATCTCAAGTTTCTATCGGGGCAAACACAGCAGCCCTCCTCACGCCTCCTGCAGCTCACAGGCTTCTCACGCGCACATATCAAAACGCTGAACGTGCGCACGTGAGCGGGGCTTGGGCATGAAGGACATAGAGACAGTGATAAAAGATCATCTGGCCAAGCTTGAGCAGCAGCCTTCGGAGGTCACTAAGCTCGTTCTGGATGCGAGCTGCAAGGCCCCACAGGTCAAAGTGAGCAGCACACTGTTTGTATGCCTCATGCATCGCACGTGTTTGGCCGCCGTCCCAAAGCGCTTGCTGCCCGCAGCTTTGTGTATGCTGCTAACCTGAGCGTTTGCCCACTTGGTTTCTGTGGGCTGACCCTTTCTGATCCGCTTCCAGGGCCTTGACCAGTTTGTGAATTTGGCTGAGCTCAGTTTGGTCGGTCTTCAGATCAAAACGCTTGAAGGCTTTCCACAGCTGCCCAATCTTGAGCGCTTGAACCTCTGTGACAACAACATCGCCGGTGGCCTTCAGCACTTGTCTGGCTTAACAAAACTCAAACGGCTTGAGCTTGCTAACAACCGAATTGCAAAGTATGTGCTGCAGTATTGCGCTTTTCCCTCTCTGGTGTTGCCCAAAGCCCCCCCCTTAAGGCTTGTGTAGCACACTTGACGTCGTTGTCTTGCTTGACTTCTGTGCAGGTTTGAAGAACTCGAGCACTTGAAAGCCCTCAAGCTTCAAAGACTTGACATTGCAGACTGCCCCGTAGAGCAACGGATCACAGACTTACGCCAGAAGCTCTTCACGATGTTGGACGACTTGCAGTTTGTCGACAGTTTTGACCGTGATGGCAACGGTGAGTTTTCTGCACACCCCAGGCTTCAGAGCACCCCCACATGCACCCACAGATCCTTGCCTGGCTGTGAGCCCAGCTGTGATGGTCTGGACCTCACCCTCTGCCGTGACTGCCTTTTCACTTGCAGAGCATGACGGTGAGGAAGAGGATGAGTTTGATGAGGACGAGGCTGGTGCTGAGGAGGAGGCAGACGAGGCTGGCGGCGCTGCCGAAGGCGAGGTGAGTACTTACTATCAGGCTCACCGTTTGTGAATGGACCTTTGTAGTGACCGTGCATTCGCCACGACCACGCTGGCTTGGCAGATGTAACACATGCACCCCTAACTTTTTGGTTGTGCTGCTTGTGCTGAAGCAGGAGGAGTATGAGGAGGAGGCTGAGGACGAGTTTGAGGAGAATGAGGAGGGGGCTTTGCCCGAGTATGCCCAGCTTGTGGTGAGCCGACATGCCGCTGCGTTGCCCGCATGTGATGACCGTTGACCGAGTGCTGCATTCAGGGGAGTACATGGTGGGCTAAGTGTTTGAGCACTGGCTCCCAACCTGGCTTGTCTGACTGCCACGCCCTGCATGGTTTGCTGTGCAGGGTGATGCACCGCTTGAGGATGACGAGGAGGAGTACGAGGGCGAGGAAGACGGCGAGGGTGAGGGTGGCGAGGAGCCTGACGAGGACGAAGAGGAGGATAGCGCACCCCCCAGCGGTGAGTGTGCCACCGATGCTCTACAGCACCTTTACTGACAGCTTTGCTTGACGTTATGACCGTCTGTCGCCCTCTGTCACATGTGCCTTCGACTTCATGCGCAGCATAGGCATGATTGTCTGTGCTCCTGCCAGATGTGGTCCTTGCTGAGGAGTCCTGGCTGGTGCTGTGCAGGTGGAGCCAAGCGAAAGCGTGGCGAGGAGGAGGAAGAAGAGGAGGAGGACGAGTAAACTGACCTTGCCATGCCCTACCTGACAAACAACGCACCGGACAAGACTGTTGCTGACAGCGTGCCCTCTTATCTGCATCCCGACACACATTCATGGATGCCGTTGACTCGTTGGCACTGCACTGAACTGTGCAGTGTTTGCTTATGACCCGAATTCGAACGTTACCCGGTTCTTAGGTTGTTGCAACTGTTGCACCCTGCCTGCCTGGCTCTTCTTCTTTTCCTGCCTGCTCATTTAACTCTGCCGCGAAGACAAGTCACCATGGTTGCGACAGTACCGGTTACCTGACATGCTTGCTGACCCTGACGACTGCGCATCCATTCTATACGCTGTAACGGCAAGGTCCACCCTTGCCGCAGGGACCCCCCACAGGCACTGCCCTGTCCATGTTGGGCTTGTAAAGCGGGTTACATTGACATGGCGAACTTGGTTTGCAGATCAGTGTTGGTGAGAAGCTGTCTGAACTCTTCCAAGTTGAGCGCGTTGTCACCATCCTGGTCGAACTCTGCCATCGTGTTGTACACCACCTGTATATTTTACATAACGTTACACAGGAATCCAACCAGTCAAGCTGCTGCACGCAACAGCAGTGTACATGCACACGCCACAAGCTGCGTGTTGAAAATGATGCGTACCTGTTCAAGCTGCGCTTCTGGGTACGAGTTGCCCATCAACAGTGACAGGACGTTGAACAGCTCCGTGCTGGAAATCAAACCATCCTTGTCCTGGTCATAAACCCTGAACGCGACTGTGCAAGCGAGCAAAACTTCACGTGGATTCACCTCAGTTGCAGGCCAAGCTAAGTGCACGCAGGCCAACCACCTTTTCGGGCACTCACACTTGTATTGCTCCTCCACGTTATCCAATTTGCCAAAATACTCAAGGGCCTGGTTGAACTCCTCCTGTGTCAGCGTGTCGTCGCCGTTGCCATCAAACAGCTTGAAAATGGCGGGCACAAATGGGTTGCCGCCCATTTCCACCATGTTCTGAAACTCTGGTATACTGACACGCCCTGCACCCCTGGCCATACGTTGAAACCTAAACGGCACAGCCATGGGCACTCAAGTCAGGAGACAGTTGTGACGTGCAAGGCAGCATAAGTGAGCGCAGCAGGCGAGGCAAAAGCTAGGGAAGCCTGGAAGCCACGCAAAAGTCATACCTGCGGTTTAAGCGCTCAATGTCTTTTTTGGACAGCTTTCCGCCCAAGCTGGCCTGACTGTTCCCCATGTTGGCAAACCACGGATGGCGAAGCGCACCAAGCTAGAGCCCGTCTCTTACATAGCTATTGTAAGTTTACACACGTCTATACATGTGAACGCTGGGCATGCACGCCAATTAGCAGCGTGCAGTCAGGCTCAAGGTGAAGGTGGCAGGTCAACCTGGAAGGGGACCCTGGACAGCTGCTGGACTACCTGCAAGCACAGGACTCAAGGAAGGAAGGAAGCTTACGGCAATGACAACCTTGAAGTATGTCCATTTTGGCTGTTTGCTCGTTGCCAAGTTGTAAACCACATGGGGATGGATTTGCATGCCGACCTGCCACAGCACTGCATTACCGCGTGTGTGGGTGCTGCTCCCCTCCACCCTCGTGCAGCTCAGTGACATGCATCAAAGTGGAGCTGTGTCGGCACGGCCGCACCCAGGCAGGCCGCGGGGGCGCTTGACGCATACACGCACGCGCCACACACGGCGCACTGCAAGAGGGCATGCGCACGCTCTTGCCTGCATTGGAGGTGGCGCAACCACTAGTGTAGTAGTATGCACACATGCACACCGTGCAACACACACTCTATGCGTGTCACACATTCATAGTGCAGCACTCTTGTTTTACACTGCAGCACGCCGCTCAAATAGCGGCACACACCCTCAGCCCAGGCAGGCACTGTCAGCATGCATGGACAGGTGTGCCTCCGCATTGTCTGTTGCCAGCTTTCGGACCTGGAGTGTGCTGTGCGTGCACGTGTGACGTGGTCAGCCTTGCGGCCAAGGGGGGCACTGCTGACACCCAGGAGCCTCAGAAGAGTGACAAGGCTGGCACGCAGGCTGATGCTCAGTGTGGTTGTGCATTCCAAGTCTGGCTGTTGCACCCCCAGCAGCCAACTACCGCACCAGGTCGCCACAAACAGCACACGTGCATAGCTGACAGGTAAGCAAGCGCCGTGAGGCGCGGAGCCGCCACAGCTCCGCCACAGCCCGTACACAGGTCACAGGTCAGCAGAACAGAACCTTGGCTGCAGCAAGCGGCTGCGCCGGTGGGTGTGGAGTAGTGCCGTGCATGATGCAGTCATGCGCCATGGACGCGCGCTGCATGTGGTGGGCCATGCCCTCAGGCGTGACGAAGTCCGCGCGCATGCTGGTGGCCGGCATGTGCATCCGCCAGGTCTGCTGTTGCTATGCACTGGCCAGTCGTGGCTGTCCTACACAAACATCCGCACACCATTGCGGAGCGCGCAGGGCGGCTGGGCATGCTGCGCCACATGCGCCACATGCGTCGCTGGCCCTGGACTCCTGAACGCACCCATGCATTCTGGCACCAATGCACCATGCATACCGTCATGGTAACTGTACACTGCTGCCAGCATGATGCACTTGTGCGCACCGCTTTTGTATTGGCACCGGAATGATGGGCAGCTTGGCGCTTTGCACGAAATGCCAGGTAGGGCACCGTCCAGGGCACATGCGTTCTCCCAGACATGCAGCGTTTGTGCGGCGGTGAGTGCACCTCACCACTACCGCCACCGCTGCTGGCTCACTGAACTCAATGCATGCACCCGGTTCCTACGCATGTGCACACTGCACGGCCCCACGCGCGCTTCTTTCTGGCACCCGGTGCATGCAACAGGTGGCGCACTGGCGCTGTACGCTGGTGCCCTCGCGGGTGCTGCACGTCACCCCGCACACATACGCTGCAGGGAACACCCACCAAGCCTTGCCCCTTACAACCTGGGGTCAAAGTGAATTCGCACGAGCTCAACGCCTGCGTGCCACAGGGCAAGCCTGCCATTGCCATACAGGCTGTCCTACACAGGTGTGCGTGCGTGGGCATCGGGTGCGACAACAACAAGTGACGCGCGGCAAGAGAAGCACCAGCACCATCGAGTGTGCACCGCTCGGTGTACTGCGGTCCCAGGGCCTCAGGTCGGTTGATTGTAGCGGAATGCTGCGGATTTGCAGCGGAATGCTACGGTGCCAACTCAATCTGGTAGGTGCGCAGCACGATGTGATAGGCAAGTGGGACTGGGAAACTGCATCCGTCAAATTCCCAACCACTTGGTAAGCAGCGGCACATAACTCTGAAATCAAAATAACACGCGCTGCAACACGCACGGTCACACAGACAACTGTCTGACGACATGGCAATCCGCCAGGAGGTTCAGCAGTACCTGCAGGCCCTCGGCCTGCCCCTGGCCCTGCAGCAGGAGCAAAAGCCCAGCCTGGAGCTCCTCAAGACGATTTACATGGCGCAGGTCACCAAGCTGCCCTTCTCAAACGTGCCCGTGTACTCTGGCGCCACGTGGTCGTTTGACACCGCCGAAGTGGCACGCAAGTTCTGCGTCGCCAAGCAGGGCGGCTTATGCACCGAGCTGGGTCCCCTGACAGCACACTGCCTCAAGGGCCTGGGTTTCAACGCCTATTTTGGTGCAGGTAAGGCAAGGGCAGCATCAGCGTTCATTGTCCTTGTCTGACGGTGCTCAAGCCGGTGACGCACATGATCTTTCCTTCAGGGGAGACGTTCTTCATGGGAGCCTGGTCTGTGTCCCTGAGCCATGGGTTCACGCTGGTGGAGCTACCAAATGGGGACAAGTACCTGTTGGACGTAAGTGCTCAAGCTGTGCGTTGGTTGGTCGCAACCAACCTGTTGAAGTCCCGGAAGACCAGCGCGAACTTGCGTGCCAGCTCACAAAGCTGTGTGGAACACAAGTAAATTCGTGCCACGCTCTTGCCCACAGGTTGGCTTTCCTATGAAGCCCTTCGGGCTAGTCAAGGTGGGAACTTCATGTGGCAGGTGCTCACTTTCTGCGGCCTGCGAGATGCACAACGATGACCGCCCAGCCTGCTAAATCGTGTGTTAGAACCAACGTGTACTTGAATGTGTTCTCCACTGCCGCAGTTGGAGCACGGGAAAATCCAGGTCATGGATGATGGTCAGCGGTTCATGACGAAGCGCGAGACCGACGACGGCGAGCTAGCAAGGCAAGGAGCGGAGGAATCGAGTGCACAGATGTGCAACTGTTGAAACTGAACTTTACCACCATATTGGTCAGAACTCACGGCATAAAGCTGCTTAGCTGCACCGCAGCAGCTTCCCAAACCTTGGGATCCAGGTGCTTCAGCATGATGAACTTCAGCAAGTGCGTCTTAAGGTTGTTTCTTGTACACTTCACCGTGGCTGAGAGGTATGCAGTGTAAACTCCAGCGCACTCACACGGCCATAATATCCGCCCGCGCTGTGACCTGCAGGTGGTACTTGTACCGTGTGGAAGCGCAGGACGCCGGCAGTGCGGGCGAGGCGCAGCACGCGGCAGAGGGCGGGCTGCGCCTCAGCCCCATGCACCGCTTTGAGGACCGGGCGGTGTCCAGTGATGAGCTGGTGGCGCCTGTCAAGTGGTACTACGCGCATGACAGCCCCTTCACAAACGGCTGGATGCTGCAGGTGCGCGGGGCTTGCACGCCCCACCCACGCGCTGGAGTGCGCTGGCACAGGAGTGTAGCATCAAATAGGTGGCGCTCTCGCTGATAGCCAAGAAGCGCACAGCGCCCCTCCCTGTACAGGGCATAGCGTATGGTGTGTGCGCGATGCATGTGCAGTATCCAGGACACACGTACGCACGGCCACACATACACCAGCAATTGAGTGCTGCTGCAAATCACTTTGCTGTGCGTGCTCTTGTGTGACCAGTACCTGTTGCTGATGGTCGCTCACCCTCATGCCTGGCCCCCGCATCCCTGCACACCTCATCCCTCTTTGCGAATGGTTGACACCCACCTCATCCCTTTTTTTGAGCGGTAGACACTTGACGCGGATGCATGCCCCGCTCGCGCTGACCGCGTACGCTGTGTGCTGCCTGCACCGCTTGCCGCTGCTACCGCCAGATCCACCGGCCCAGCGGCGAGAACGTCACCCTCGCTAACGGTGAGCGCGACGCGCAACGCCCTCCCCATAGTGCACGACTGCATGTGCGCCCTCATCCTCTCTCCCTCTCTGTGAAAGGCCACGTGCACTCTCAGCAGCAGCACCGTGGCGTGGCAGGCATGCATGACGCCATAGGGGTGAACAGGTGATGCGTTGGTCCACACATCACCCGAACCGTGTCACGCACCACAGCACTGCATGTGTCACCCGCATGTCCCAAGTGGCGCATGGCACTGCGTGTCCGCATGTGGCAAGCCGCAAGCTTCATGTCGGGTGTAAGTGAGCTTGGGTGGATTGGCCATGCGGATTGAAGGGCCTGGTCTTGCGCTGGCTGTGCGCTGTGCAGGTGTGTGGGCTGGGCACGAGGTTCCCGCCGACAAGGTGAGTGAGAGCGATGCACACGCGCTGTGGTGTCACTGGCGCGCAGCAGCACGCAGCAGCATGCAGTGGCGTGCAGGGGACTACCTGCTAGCTCACGCAGCACACGCAAGACACGCAGCGCTGGCAGGCAGGCGGCCTTCACCACCCGCCTGCGTGTTGATGGAGTATAGTGCTTGCCGCGTTGCCAGGCAGCAGGGCGCTTTATCCCCCACCCCTTACCCCTCACCCCTTACCCCTCACCCCTCACCCACAATGAGTGACTGGGCCAGGTCACATCACCCGACGCTGCGTGCTGGCATATGGCTGCTGCATGCCACGTTTGGCTCCGCGTGCAGCCATACCACATACGCATGCCCACTCCTGGTACCACGCGACGCCTCTGTTGCCTGCTGATCCCACAGCCCTGCTGCCTCTCCTGCATGCATGCACGCTTGCACCCGCGTGTCTGCACCACCCTGCAGGCCAAGCTGGTGGTGCGGCAGCCGCTGGTGCGCGGCGGCGGCGAGGAGGTGAGGCTGCTGGATGCGCAGGGTGGCGAGGTGGCGCGCCTGCTGGCCGAGGAGTTTGGCGTGCAGGGCTACACGCCGCCCTTCCACCGCACCCTGCGCCAGGGCGACGACATGTTCCAAGCTGCCGCTGGTGGCGCTGGTGATGGTGGCGCCGCTGAGGAGCAGGTGCAGGCGGAGCAGGCGGAGGCGCCGGCCCAGACAGTCGTGGCGTGAGGGGCTGGTGGTTGGGCGACAAACCGGCCTGCGTGAGACAGGCTGCGCGGCAAACAACAGCCCCAGCATAATAATCGAACGCCCGCCCCTGGCTCAGCTGGTTTCTGGCTCAGCTGCATTGTGGAATCCGGGTATCTCTGGCAATAATCCTGTGGCTTACTAAACCCAAAGCTTACCCCCAGCTCAAAGCTCCCCCCCCCCCCTTCTTTCTCCAGCATCATCCCCC
>BDDA01000534.1:37727-60608 GCA_001662385.1 Chlamydomonas asymmetrica
GCCTAGTACGTCACGCGAACGGCTGTCGCATGGCTTGCCGCTATTGTGCATTTCAACTTGAGCAACGCGAGCGTGCGCTGCTGCTGGTCCCGTCATGCCGGGTTGCACACACCGCGCCACCGCGCACTTCCTAATGCGCGTGCATTTCCGAGCAGTATTGTGAGCCACCTCAGCAGGCTCGGTACAGCGCTCACATTCACCCGCGCGCAGACAGCGGCTGCTCGCGCACGCACATCCTGTTCATAGTAAATCCAACAATCCTGATCCTGTTCGTAGTAATGCCCAATCAATTAAGCGGACAGTCGTGCACACACACCGTACATGCACGATCCTTTCCTTTGGCGCCAGCACGCTGGTGCTTTGAACGTGACCATGTTTGCTGCTATGATTACACTTTGTGCGTCCTGCGTGTCAACCGATCACGTTCCCTACTGCACCACGGCAGGCAGCAAGCGCGTTGCTTGATTGTTCGCCAACCACACTCGTGCATGCATGCTTCCCCGACCGTATCACTGCAAGACATGAGTGCGTGGCATGCACCACATCCACAGCTGCTGATACAACCCACCCATCCATTACCCAAGAGCCTTCGAGCAGGCCATCGGATGTAAACCCGATCAACCGACCGCAGGTGGTGCATGCCATGCGGTGTACGAGCGGCGTGATGCCGCCACATGCGCAACGCTCGCCTGCTGCACAGCTCGCACGCTGCAGGGCGCACATGCCGCTGTTCAGAGCGCGGCAGCAAGGCAGGGAATAAGCTGCTTTTAATGAGCAATACAATGCCACCAACGCCATCAAAACGCCGTCCGTCCCGGCAGCACCGTCGCTGCGGCGGCAGCCATCGTCATCCTCATTGCTGTTGCTGCTGCGTGTTGTTGCTGGCGGCGGTGGTGGCTGTGGTGATGCGCTCATATGCGTCCATGCGCTGTCGTGCGGCGACCGCGGCGTTGGCCAGCGCCAGGCTCGTCGCCACGCCTGCAGGCGTGCAGTCATGCAGGCGTGCGGATGAGCGCCGTTCACGCAACGTTCATGCAGCAGGCACACGTGCAGGGCTGAGCACCGTGTGGGTTGGGTGAACGCCACGGGGCGGACCTGGATGCCCATCACAGCGGGTCGGCTTGTTACCAAGGATTGTGACGGTGCGCAACTCGAGGTGCATGCATATCCACCACAGCAGACGCTCCTGACCCTATCATGCAAGACTGCACATCTAAGGCAATTCCACAGCATGAGACGCAGCAGGCAGGCGTGCAGTCGCCGCCATAGCCTCCCAATCCTACACGCCCTCACTCGCACTCCTACCTTGCTTGAAGGCCTGCTGCGCCTCTCGCAGCGCCGGCGCCGGCAGCGCGCCAAACCACGTCAGAGGGTCAGCGCCCCCGCCACCACGCGGCGCGCCGGGCCCGCCGCCGCGTCGCCTGCCGCCCTGCCGCTGCTGCTTTGCCTTGCGGCGCTGCGCCATCTCCAGCGCCTGCTTGCGCACCTCAGCCATGCTCACCCCGCTGCCTGCATTGCTAGCGCTGGTGGCGGTTCCGGAGCCAACGCTGCCGCCTTGGCCAGACGCGAACCTCGCCTCATCTAGCAGCTGCTCAAACTCAGCGTCGTCATCATCCTCACTGTATTCGTCAGGGTCATCTCCATCAGGTACCTCGTGCAAGCCGCTGGGGTGCTCAGGCTGATGCAGCTCCGTTTTTGTGTCTGTCGCTTTGGTCCCTGACGCGTGCACAGAGGTTGCCTGAGCGCTTGTGTTGCCGTTTGAGGGCAATCCTCCGCCAGAGCTGGCCTCCTGGGTGGGCTGACCAGCTCCTGTGCTGGTTGTGCTGGATGCTTGCGTTGCAGAGGCAGCGGGATGCTGCACTGTGACGAGCTCCAGCGTTGGCACTGTGCACGGCACAGAAAGTTTGAGTGGTGTTGACGCAAACACAATCTTAACAGTGGATTGACAGACTGACGCCTTTCGACTGTCTGCGCTTGGCCCCCGAGTGCGGCGACAGATGATGCGCACTGCAATTGATCATATGGCAGAAACTAAAACCGGTAAGCAGTTGCAGCGTCATGCATGCACACATGGAAGTCCTGCAGCAGCCCCTTATGTTGAACGCCTGTGGGCGATGCGAAAGGCAGCGGCATGAGAACCGGACGAGCTTGACAATGCAGTGGACACCCTTACCTGGGTCCGTCGCGTCAATACCAGTGTTGCCCTTCAACACTGCTACACGCATGGTTGCGCTCATTTCCGCTGGGAACTGCTCCTGCCCGATCCCACCCGCCATCGAAGGTCGCGCATAGCGGGCTCTTGCCAAGCATAGCAACCCCTGCATGGAACGCAATAGCAACACGGATTATAGCCGGATGTCGGCCCCATTCTTGGGGCAACTACATAGCGCCATGCTCTTCATCGTGCTTGCGCTCTGTGCCAGCGCCGTACCTGCTTCAATTGTTGCGTCACCTGCTCCCGAAGCCTCAAATACTCCTGCACATGGAGCCAGGCGTCAAGTGGACACAGACCCAATATGGCTCGGTAAACGCAAAGATGAAGCAGTCGGGGATAAGGTAGAACAGCCAGGACGTGAGTTTTGGTTTAGCACGTGGAAAACCAAACGCACTTCCGTAGCATCAAGGGCGTCCACGAACGCTGTCTCCGCTGCTTGTGGGTCGATAACAGACCTCACAGCAGGGGTGTCGGGCTCACAAGGAGGGTCCTGTGATGTTTCTGTCACCCGCGCTGGCTTCACACCCTGTGCTTGGCTGGCCTGTGGTTCGATCAGCGGCAACCCCATCACGGGCAACGGTGATACGAGCATAAGAAAAACTTTCGATCAGCAAGCTTAAACACAGACAGGAACAGGCGGTTAGGTCCATGTAGGCTCCTGTGTAGCGTGCAGTGTGTAAGGCCGCTTAACACTATCCCGCCGGCCTGGCTCCGCGCTGACAGTGCATGCACAAGCATGCAATAGACGCATGCACTCTGGCTGATGCATACTGACCATAATCCCGCCGTTTGCACCGAGTGCCGCCTCTGGCGCATGACGCGGTGTGTACGGCTGTATGCTGGGGATGGAGATGAACACCCAGCGTGGACCTAGCAGGTGGCTCAGCGCCTGCACCAAAGCTCAATAGCCGCATGAGGGGTTGACAGGTGAGGTGTGGTGGTGTGGTGTGGTGGGTACTAGGTGTCCCGGGGGGCATCCCGCCTGCCACCCAAGCAGCGGGCGTAGCGCGCGTGCGCGTGGACTGCCGTGACAGAGGTGCCATCGCGCAGCTGGTGGTGGTCAAGCGGGGGGGCGGGGGGGCCAGCGCTGGCGGCCGGTGAGCTCTGATATCAATATGGTGTGCTCCCTGCAGACATTTATATGGCCTGACCAGCACCATGCAACCGCCCTCCCACTACCTCTCCCTCTGCTGGCGCCCAGACAGCGTACAGCCCAGACATCTCATGATCGTATTGTGCAGTCTCTATCCTGACGCACATGCACACCGCATGACCCCACGGAAAGCACACTGCACGGCCAACACGCTCCTGGTGTAACATAACACAAGTACATAACATCACACTGCATGGCCTCATGGGAACCTGGTGTAATCCGATCCACTATCTAGGTTACACTCCATCTCACCTGGCAGGCATACCCATGCGATGCCTGACGGCCATTCCCACCAGTCGCCTTGCCCCTCACCCCACGCTGCCACGGATAAGCTAGTACCGGCTGGCAGCAGCTGGGCTGCACACACGCAGGGCAGCACAGGTGAGGGGCACGGTGTGGCGTCAGTGCTAGGTGCGGGCACGAGAGACAGGCCAGCAGTGTGGGGGCGTCAGGTGACACCACATGGGATGCAAGCGCAGTCCTGCACGTGAGACCAATGCACCCCAGCATCCCAACCCCCACCCCTGCCCCTGCCCCTACCACTGCTTGTAACGTGTCTGTGGGCGCTGCTGCGATACCCTGAGCAGGCCTGCCCGTTCAGTGTGCGTTGGCTGCACCTGCCCCTCAACACCTAGGTACCTACCCGAGTGGCTAGCATCTCTCCTCCAGCTGCTGCACACGCGCAGTCCTACCGGGTATGCGGTCCTGCCATGCAAAGGCCAGTGAGCGTACGCCTCAGGTGAATGCGATGTGAGACACGCAGTGGCGGCTTTCTGGGTGTGTAGCATTGGACAGGTGGCAACCTGGCACTGACGATACCAGAGGGATGCACAGCGCTGTGCAACGCATAACGAATTCCGACAGACATGACTGCATCCCTTTGATGATGCATGCTTGTGCACCATGCGGCGGGTTGAGCAGCGCACGCATGGGACAGGGCAGAAATCTTTGCTGGGCGTTGGCACAATTGATTAGTGCAATTCACCTGCACAATGTGGTGCCCTACGTAGTAGGCTGTGTTAGTCACAAGCGGACGTGCGTGCTGGATCAGCTGCACAGCAGGGTTCAACATGTCCTCAGCGCAACAGTGGGGGCATCACAACCGCTTGAAAGTGAGCAGGGCAGCCGCAACCACAATGCTTCACTGTGTTGTGCACTACATGTGATGGCTGCTGTGCATCCCTTCTGCACAGCGGGGCCTGTTGCTGCTGCTGCTGGCCACCTTGCTCGCTCATCAGTTCGCTATCAATCCACCCAGCAAACCAAGCCGGGGCCCGGCTGCATATACCTCCTGCTGCATTGTGTCATTGGCTCATTGCCAAGTTGTCAGGACCTCCATCGGCACCACGGCCCACCTCATAGCGGTGCTGCCTCCTGCTGTGCAGCAGGCTGACGCTTTCAAGCACACTGCTGGCGGCGGACCGTGTTGCTGCCATTGTCTCAGCCCTCACCATCATGTATGCAACTAGCGATCACACGATGATGTCTTGTGTAGCGGTTTGAGCTGCGCCACTGTCATAGCCAGAGGTGCAGCAGAAGGTGTTGGCATCGGCATCACCAAAACCGTACGCACATAACTTGTCGCCAGAGTCCTTGCGTGCAGGCCGCCGCACAGCAGGCCAGGGCAGCATTGCTGGCGCATGTGTTCACAGCGTCCATGCGGCAGATGTATCTGGACCTGCAGTGGCGGTGCGGCACAACTGGTGTCGTATTGCGCAACATTGCCGCCTGCCTAGAGGATATCCTGCCGCTCCACACATACTGGCTGGCGGCCCTTGTCACTGGACAGTGAACAGATCACCATCATGTACATCTACATGCGTGTATGCTTCTCGCACGCCACATCTGTCCCATACGGCAGCAGGTGGGGCCTGGTGCAACCTCCACGCGCTGCGCTGCCTCCACCGTTGGTGTGTGCGGTTACTACGGTACGTTACCTACCTCCTCCCTGTCCTTCGCCAGCTGCATGTACCGTACACAGCTATTGCCGCCTCTTTCAGCCGTGTGCTTCATGTGCATATGTCCGTCTGGCAGCAGCTGGCCTGTTCCTGGGACTGTACTGCATTAGGTGTGCGGCCTACTGTGCACACTGCAAGTGGCCCCGTTGCAGTATGCACACACCCGTTGGACCCCTACTACTGGACTGCTGTGGGTATGCGATGCCATGCAAGCCACAGCACATTACAGTGTAAGCTGCCAAGTCATATGCTGTGAAGGTGCGCATGGCATGGCCGTGGGTGCGATTGCAAATACGCGAGCTCAGGCTGATGACAGCTCGGTGGGGCGTTAGCTGACACCGCAACTCATCCCTCGCTCTGCTGCCTCATGCACATCCATCACTGTCGGCCTGGCTGCGGAGGTAGTGGTGCATGCCAAGCATTGAGGTCGCAGGGCAGAAGGGAAGGGGGTTGCTACAACGGATGACATGACACCGTCCCAGTGCCCTTCTGTCCCACTGCCGTCATCGCCCGTTGCGCGGCATTCGTGCGCTCATGGCGCATTCACCATGTGATGCAGCGCCTGCAGCTGGTATGACACTAACCCAGCCTTACCCAGGACGCTCCTTCCATGCAAAAGCCAGTGAGCGTACGCCGTGGCTGTCGGTGCGCTCACTCAGTGACACCAGGCGGAAGTCGCCATAGTGGCCCACGTGATGTCAGCAGGAGTCTTGGCAAGCTATCATGGGTGGGTGGGGTTTAAATCTGCTACTTGAGGGTGGACCATCTCATCGCAACACTGACTTTCACCTGGTGTGATGGTGAGGCCTCCTGCTACACAAGCATGCCATGCACAGCATACCGCATACAAGCGCGCACCTACCGGTACTAACATGGAGTGCAAGGGGCATTTACACAACAAAGGCAGGCAGCATGCGCAATTGCAGCGAAGCAGAAGCAGTAATGGGTGCCCGGTCAGGATGCTTGCAGTATAGATAGGTCGCTGCGAGCTTCATTTACACATGCCAGTCTTTTGCGTGTGCACGTGGCACCCTTGCCCGCATGGGTACAACCAAGCATGCAAAGTATGCAAGCAAGCAAGCGGGAGCCGTGCTACACCAGTAACACCAACGGCATGCAAATGTGGCGTGCCGCCAGCTTGAAGGTCGCACAATACATTCGGTTCATAACACAAGTGCGGTGGCCTACGTGGCCCCATCTACCCAGTCATCCCATGCCATGTGTTGCTGACGGCGCACACCTAGAGCAGCGGGCAAATACAGCATGCAGCGCCGCTCTGGTCCCCGTGTACACTGCCCGGCCAGCAGAGTCTGATACTGCAGAGTGCAGACGTTACAATCAGCATTGCACATGTTGGTTCATTTCCATGGCTGCATGTATGTATATGCCCAATTCGTTGGCGCGTGTGCGTGCGTGACCTGGACCGGGTGTGCCTTGCAATTCACCCAGGACTCAAAGTGACAATTATCATGCACAACTTGAAACATCGGTCACACAGTGGCAGGCACGCTGCATGTACCAGCAGGTGTCCCCACACCATTTTGAAGGACCGACTGAAATGCGCGAAAGCGCTCAGGGCCCCCAACTTCCCTGCAATTGATGTTGCATGGCGGAGGCCAGCAGGGGGTGCCAGTACGGGTGGCGCCCGTAAAGTAGCTAGCATGGACGGAACCATGCATCCTGACTCCAGTCGGTGAAGCATTTCTTGCGTCGCACCTGCTGTGTTACCGCATTCAAGGTTGGTTGATAATGTAGGACCTTACCTGGTAAGGGCATCAGAATGGGTTGGGGGCTTGGCCACCCACACTTTCATGCATTGCAGCAGGTACCGGTACTCAAAGGGCCACATACGGGTAAAGATGGATGCAAGTATGCGGTACATGCAGCAACAACCAAGAACCCTTATTGCCCAGCAGCGGTGCACTGTGAGATTGGCATGCGTGTTGTTGCCTGGATGGGCTAGATGTCCATCATGCATTTTCAGCTGGCTTCAGCGACCTTTCCAAGTGTGTTGAGTGTGTTGCTTGTGCCGCGGCCTGACTCGTGAATAGACTGGTGCATGGAGGCAGGTGGAGGGGCGGGAGGCGGCCCTCGTTTGGCCAGCAAGGCCCCACTAGCCCAACCATCTCACGTGCGCCTACAGTCAAACCAAGTTGCCGACAGAGTCTTTGCGAATGAAGCACCAGGCTAAACCAACCACCACCGCATTAGGCCCCCTGCCGGACTAGCCGGAGTGAGAAAGTGCCCTGAGACAGTTGACTCGGGCATTTTTCTGCGCCCCAGAGTTGCTGGGCCAGGCCACGGCCCGAGATCCACCTGTTTCCTGGCGACGGACGTGCCCATTACACAGCTCATACATGCTCCGAAATTTCCCAGGTCCGGAGAGCAGCGCGCTCCGGTGACGGTGTAACTTGAGCAACCCGCTGCCCTCGCGCATCCACTGGCACGATGGTGTTACGCGGGGTATTTCGTAGTCGAATACAGAAAATGTTGGGTGACTTGAACCATTTGATCACTGACTCCAGCCAGCCGCTGGAGTTCGTCTCCGTAGGTACTTCACCATCCTGTGCCATGGTGTCTGTCAGGACACCCACAATCTTCAACAGCTCTCCCCTCCAAGCTTCAAAGTTTCCCGCATATTCATATGGTACCACCTGTGTGTAAACAGCCGTTTAGCAAAGGTGGCATGCAGTCGGTCGCGCGGTCGATAGGCACTCGTGGCACCGGTCGGAATGCCCGCCGGGCAAGAACTGTTTTATGTTGAAGTGCAAACTTACGCAGCCAGTGTAGTCTGGCGTGAGCTTATGTAATGCCCTGATTGCTTTCCGCACAGCTTTCCTGTCATCCTGCAGCTTGCCCAGGAGATAGGAGCGGTACACTCGCAGGCCTTCGTAGTGCACCTGCATATATATATGCACGTCCAAACATGCACTGGCCCACACCCCCACAAACACTATTGTTAGCATGTTGGGCAGGTAGCTACGTAAGCTACCCCTGGGTGCGTGCTGTCTGGAGACGTAACGCCCGTGTGCCTGCACAACATGACTTTTATGTTGACTTCACGTTATTCGTGTGCACACCAGTCATTGCACTACTTACATGAAAGTAGGCGACCACTTTTGTCGGAAAGTTCAGAGTATGCATCAGTTCGTCGAATCTCACTTCATCAAACCAAGCGTTCCGAATATCTGATTGTGCTTGGCCGCTGTTTGCGCTGGGTCCTGTGGAAGTAAACGGAAACAGCTGAATAGCATAGTTACTGTATTTTCCTCGTTCCTTCATGTGCGCCGCCCACTGGTCGTCTTGCTGTTTGTACAGCTCCATGATCGGATTATGCATGTGAACGTGGGCCATATAGCTTGTAACCTGCACACAGCTTTGGGAATGTTAGCAAGTATAAGACGCATAAAACCCATGATATCATGTGCTGCTGGCCCAACAATGTGTGTTCTCTGAACAGGACATACCTCTTCCGGGATGCGACGCTCGGTCAGGAGATGGGCATGCTCTGCGATGATGTCAACCATTTTTTGCGCCAGGGGGAAAAATGTATGCTGCAAATACAGCTTATAAGCGCAGCGGACTTCGTGGTCAGTGCGGCGGGCGCAGGACAGGAAGTGTGGCGTGCGTGTATTGTTCTGATTGTACTTCAATTGAAAGGCTTTCCAAGCAGCCTCAGAAGCTTGAAGAATTGCGTGGACTGGTCCATACAGTTTCTCCAGCTGATCATTGACTCGCTCGAGTCGTGCCTCAAAAACCTTTGCCTTGCGCCCAAGCAGAGCATTGTAGAAGTACCCTCCGATAGCTGCCGCCAGTGCCACAGCAGCTGCTGCCAGGGCCCATGAGTTGTTGAAAAACGTTTGGATCATGGCCCTCCCACCACCCTCTCCGGTTGCAAGCCTTACTTCCGACTGAACGTCCGCAGCAGGCCTACCACACGTAAATGCATATGTTTGCAGCAGCCCTGGGCAACAAAGAGTCGAACACAAGAGCAAACAGTTGTGCCGCTATGTTGATGAGGTGAACTGGATTTGGATGCTGGGCGATAATTTAATAATTGTCGGGTGCGGGCGTTTATAACAACAACTAAACATCACGTTGGCCAAGGCTGATTATGATACCCCCCGGCCTTGTACTTAAGCTCAAGTAGGCTGGACTAGACATCTCTAGCTATCACTTGTGTCACACCGTACCTACTTCTATGGCCCACTGTGATAGTTCTCGTATTGTGACCGGAAGGCTCGTCGTCGTGTCGGAACATGCATATAATCATGCATCGGGCACCTGAAGCCATTGCCTGCTGTATATTTGTCCTCAGCACCCGTAGAAGGACGCCCGTGCTGGTGGCAGCACTATAAGCAACAGCGTATGCTATGCCAGGCATCATCACTGGCACTTCCAGCGAGGGCTGGCACAGCAGATGACTGTCGCACAGTGCCGCCACCTCGAGGATGAGTCGTGCGTACAACTGTGGACCGTGATGTGTCTGCTAAGCTGCGACAGGTGCAGCGGTGCAATTGGGTTCAGACCTGCATGCAAGCCATGCAGAATGTATGGCAACGGGGCCGATGCACAGTCTGCAACCTGCGTGCCAACAGCTTGTCTGCTGACCGACTACCCAGAAGAACCCTGGGCTCCCGGCTGCAGACCAGGGTTACCCGAAGCACTGAGGTCCGAAGACTCCGACCACCTGCACTGGCCCTGCAGGGTTACCCGAAGCACTGAGGTCCGAAGACTCCGACCATCTGCAGAGCCAGTGCTGGGATAGTGTTCTTGTGGCGAGGGGTGGTGGAGGTGGCGCCTCATGGGCTGCGACTAGCTCGCAGGCCGCAAGAAATTGCTGCTGAAAATCTGACGCGGCCCCAGGAGGCGATGTTGGCGACACACGCATGCGGGCCCTGGCGTCCGCTCTGCTGCCTCCCTAGCGCTCCGTCCTCAGGAAGAGGAAGTAGTAGTCACAGCAGAGAAGCACCCTAGCCTGGCAGCTGAGTAAGGGGTGCCATGCTCACATTCCACGCGTGAGATTCAGTGTTTGGCCATCAGCAAACACCTACGGTGCAAGCAGTGCGAGGCATCCCCCCCATATATATGCCAAGGATCTATCTGGGCGCAATAACAGCACACAGTTAACTGTTTTCCTTCTGGCACCAGCCGGGGGCCCTCACGTCGATGGACACAATGCATGGCGACGACGTAGCGTAAGCCTGACACCTGTGGGTGAACCAGAGGCAGCAGCGCTGTCCGCCTTGCAGCCCAGTTGTGCGTGGAGCGTGGACTGGCAGCCACACCACCACCGCTGCTCTCGGGTGTGCATTAATGGGTGGTTGACATAACTTTCCTGTGGAATCGCGCGCGCAATCACGCGCCTCAAATTTGCCCCCTGTCCCCCCTTTTGTGGGTGTTGCGAGTGCAACCCCCGATCACAAGTCCTTCGGCGCCAGGTGCGCCTTCGCCGGGGCCGGTGCTTGAATGCCATGAGTCAGGTCCTGGCCAACACTGTCTTGTACCATGCCACCGTTTTCGCCTGCCCATGACACCGCTATGTTGACATCATCACGCAGTGTGTGTGGGCGGGCCGGCGGGGTGTCGTTGTTGCCCAAGGCGGCGGTGGCCAAGCAATTGGCCAAGCTGCCCAAGCGGCTGGAGGTATGTGCATGCCTGATTTGCTCAGTCACATTTGCGCTCTGCAGGCCAAGCTCGTTGCTTTGTGCTTCAGCCCTGGTCAGCACGTGTGGAAGGCGTTCATGTTGGCTGCTTGGCCAGCACGTGCGACCCCGGCCCCCGAACTGGGGCCACGCTTGGGTGCTGACACCTGCTCCGCTTGCCACGTGCCGGCTACCGCTGTCACGCCGCTTGCATGCTGTGGTGGTCGCCTTTTCACTCAAGCATGCCCCACAGGATCGCCGGGGTTTGTGCAGGCCAGGACCTGCCTATGCGGGCCGCTTGTTGGAGCCCTTGGATTACAATCCCGCCATCGGATGGGCTGCCCTTTGAAGTCCCACCTGCAGCTGTGCATGCGTTGTGGCCGCTACAGTGGCTCAACCTGCTTCATGGCCCTCCCGGCTGCTAGGTCATGCAGATCTGCAAGCCCTTACAGCTCTGCCTTCCGCAATGCAGCATGCTTGGTGCTGGCCCCCGGGGGAGTGCGAGTCTGTCGCCGGCCATGACCGAAGGTGGAGCACGCCGTGGCGGTTAAGCATACGCAGGACAGCAGCAGCACCAGTGCTGGCCCCTCACTCCATCAGCTTAAGGGCACCACACCGTTAATTCGACAGTGTGCCGCATGCATGTGCAAATATGCAATCGACCATTGTGCTCTGGCTTTGCATACTCGCCGCTATCACGCCGTTTGCACCGAATGCCGCACCTTGAGCGTGTTGCAAGTGTGTACGCTGGGGACTAATAAGTCAACGCCGCTTCACAGAAACCAACACCCAGTAGGGGGCTCAGCGCCCGCACCACAACACCCAAAGCACATGAGCCGCATGAGGGGTTGACAGGTGAGGGGTGGTTGTGTGGTGTGGTGGGTATGAGGTGTCCCGGAGTGCAACCCGCCTGCCACCCAAGCAGCGGGAGTAGCGCGTGCGCGCGTGGACTGCCGCGACGGAGGTGCCATCGCGCAGCTGGCGGTGGCCGGGGTGGGATTGCCAGCTGTGGCAGCCGGTGAGCGCTGATATCATTGCAGTGTGATCTTGCTTTGCAAGCATGTGCCCACTGCCCTCCCCCTCCTCCGCCACGCACACAGCTCTCACTCCTGCACGGCCCCACCCGAATTACACTGCATGGCCTCACGAGAACCTCTTCCGCACACAGAGCTGCGGAGGGGCAATGAGGGCTGACGGGTGGACTCGGGGATGATTACAGCAGCGGGGGCTGTTGAAAGCGGCGCATGGACCAATACAGTGCGGGCGCCCTAACGACTTGAACGTAATACAAGTACTCAAATTGCAGCAACGCACTCGCAGCAGCCGATTGCATGCTGCTGCTGATCCGTGAGCATATGTGCAGCGAAACATCAGTGTGGAATCACTCAAGGCAGATGTGTTGTTGACTTGTTTTGCATGTGCGCTTGTGCCGGGTACAAAATCAGATCACAGCATGTGGATCTCAGAGGCCATAGCCGACGCAGATGTATGCCGCGCATTTTCCGAGCGCCAACAAGCAACCACTGCCAACCGACCACCACCCGCTACGCATCACAAAAGCGCAAGGTTCACGTCTGAAACTGCACAATGCACCTGCACAAACGTATCCAGGATGTGCTTATGTGCAAAATGTGGCAGACGCCATCGAACTAAGTCCGGTTACCTCCATCCATCCGTGTATCACAACTTACGGTATTGTCATCTCAACCGGCGTCATGCGGCCAGCCAGGTGGCGAGCACGTAAACACCATACATACCGCTACAAACATGATCACCGCCGCTGCCCAATCCAAGCAGGCAAGCAGGCATGCGTGTTCCTGCTGAGATGGGATCTCAACATGGGCCATGCATGGCGTAATCCGATCCACTACTTATTTCTTGCTCCGATCCAAGCAGATATTCAACCTCCGCATATTCCCATGGTTCCCAAGATGGTAGATAAGATCTACTTGACCTTGGCGGGGACGAACTCGATGACCTTGGTCATGTCCTTCTGCAGCGCGGTGATGGCGGTGTACAGCGGCAGCGCCGGGATGGAGCCGCCGTTGCCGTTCTTGAGGTAGTAGTACGCCAGGTCGGCGTTGGTGCTGCCAAACGACACCACGGACGCAACCTTGAGCGGGGCCGACACCACGCCGGTGTCGATGCCAACCTGTGCATTCAGGTAGGCAGGCATGCGATGGTCAACACATGCAGTGGTGGACACAGCGCAGTGCATGGACGGCTGCTTGAGGCTTCAGCTGAGGTCTGCAGGTTGATATTGCTGGACTCTCTGCTTAGGCATCACATCGTATGCGCCAAGCTGGCACGCGCAACACTCATGAAGGTTTGGGGTGTCACATTCAGGCACTGGTATCCACCTCACGTCCTCAGACGAGCCGCACAGGCAACAAGCAGCAACACCAGCAGCACTGCTGTACGTTATGTGTGCCTCCAGAGTTGTTGCGTGTGGCAGCGTGCTTACATGCGTCCGGCTGCTATGCCCTATGCCCTGCATGCTAGCCCTCGGCCCTCGCCCTCGCCCCCTCAGAAACTAATACACGCGCACAGCCCATCCTCACGCATGTGCACAGTGCACGGCCCCACGGAAATAGCATAAACCCGACACACACAGCAGTTTCGGGGGTGCTGCGACCGTGCATGTGGCCAGTCGTACCTGCTGCACCACGGTCAGCGACTTGACCAGCTTGCCCAGCTCCTCCCGCGAGGCCTTGAGCTTGGCAACATCCACAGCGTCAACCAGGGACACGTGCCAGAAGGCGCCTGCGCCATTGGGTTGCGTTGCCCACCAGCATGCCATCACAGGTCAGATCACTATCCCCACCGCAGCTACATGCGGTTGACCTGTGTGCTGCTTACCAGGTCGTGGCACGATCACGGTAGACCAAAGCATGCGCACACTGTGTTGTAGGTAGCACTCCCGTGGGACCATGCAGTGTGCATACGGTATGCGTTGCGGGATGTGGGTGTGGTCATTGTTTGCTGCATGCGGTCAATCTCGATGCCAACCCACATAGGGAGGCCAGCTGTGGCTGCTGTGAGGTCCGCCATGCATACGCGCACATCTCAGGGTCGCAGGGGGAATGTGAGTTGGGAGCAGGAACAGACCAAGAGGGACCTTGAACTCAGTGCAGCAACAAACATGCATTTTTGGGTGCCATGGGAACTCAGTCCTTTGCACCCGTCAACCCAGTCCATTTTAGGGGAGGGGTACAGCGGACCTGCTAGGTAGCGATGCTGGCCACCGGTACAGTCACTTCCCCCATCGCACCTACCCACCCACCCACCCTCCTGCCCCCCTGTACCTACCTGACAGGGTGGAGGTTGCGGGCTGTGCATATAGGTTGCGGTACTTGCCGGTCTCCCACACGCTGGTCACGCTGCGGCCCGGCTGCTTGGCCACGCAGGCGGCGTAGTCCTGGTACTTCTTGGTGCTGGCAAAGTCAAACACCTGGGAGCGTCAGCCAGCAGGAAAAGGTATGGCAGTGCATTACAGGATGGAATGTTCACGTGGACCAGCAGGCGGTGGCAGACGGAGAGCAAAAGCGGGTGCCCAGGATGCACGAGGAGGGGGAGGCTAACATGCGGAGCGTCAGCGGAGGCGTTGAGTGGAACGTGGGCATCTACATGCGCGCTATGCGCTGCCGTGATGCATCATCATGCAGCCCTTCCTCCATGCATTTGTTGTGCACCCATGCATCATTTGAGCCAGCACCCATTCAGTGGCAAGGGCTTGAGCCCAGGCTCAGCAGCAGGGCTGCATGAAGGGCTGGCATATGATGCATTGGATCCGCATGCACGTACTGCAGCTCCACCACATCACGCACATACGCAAGCGGCCTGCCGGCATGGCGTTGGCGGGCATCGCAGCCCCGCCGCCACTCCTCTCACCTTGACGTGGCTGCCCCAGTCCGCCTTGGGCACGAGGCCCGCGGAGGTCCCGCTGATGCCGCGCACCAGGTGTTGCTTCACACGCACACACATGCACCACACGCGGCGCCACATTTGCACACACACGCAGCAGCAGCACACATGCGCGTCACCCTCAGGGCCAAACAGGACAGGCAGCTTGCATGTGGCTGGTGAGTGGTGATTATCACTGTGCGTGTGCTGGCTAGCTAGCGTGCAAGAGGCAGCGGAGGTCACACACATTGAACGCCCAGCCACAGCGCTACTGGACCAGCACGAATATTTTCACACACTTTCACTGACAGACCCCTTTTACAGTTTTACTACAGCTACGCTTTCGGATCATCAGACCGTTCATCGCTTTATGACAGCCGCAGGTCAGGTCAGACACCTCGCTTGCCATTGGTCAGGTCAGGTGCAGTCTCTGCATGGCCCCACGGGAATCACACGGCATGCCCCTTGGGTGCTCTTTCTGACACACGACGTGTTGTGCAGCAGTGCAGCAAGGTCACCCAGGCGGGCGGGCGGGTCCCCTGCATGAAAGCGTGGAAGGGGCCCCAGGCTAGGAGTTGCTGCTGGTGCGCAGCACGTCCACTAATCATCAACCCAGCCCAATGCGGCTTACCGCAGTGCATTATCTTGGAGTTGTGACTGCGTGTGTGTGTGAGATCCAACATCACGCCGCATGCATGTATCGTACAGCCGTGCATGCATCATGCGTTACGCACCCACCTTGCATGCGTTGACGACCTGCAGCTCCTTGCTGTGGAGGAAGGGCACGTTGGCGGTGGCGTTCCACTGCGTGATGGAGATGAGGCGGTAGCTCTGGCCAGCGGCCTGCGCGCCTGCGCATGCACAAGCAGCAGCAGGTGGTTGCAGGTGAAGAAAGCAGCAGCAGCAGGTGAGCTTGCCTGTAGGTGCTTGCAGTGCCTTTGTGGTAAGCAGAGCAGTGAGTATGCCCAGAATCATCAGTTCATCACCCATGGGATTTCCTATTTGCCTGTGCATTTCGGCTGTCTGTGCAATTCAGGTTTTGGCCCCGTTGAGCTACAGAAACAGCACTCCGCAGCAGCAGTAAGCCGCAGTCCCGTCTGAGGTCCCAGTCAATCTCTCTACTGCTCACCACTGGGTGCGTAAGCAGCAAGCACCAAAGCCACGATGGCAATGGACGCCTTTACAAGGGCTGAAGACATGTTGGCCGTTTCGTGCGGCTGCGAGGGGTTTGACGACGGAGGGAGGGAGGGAGGGAGGGCTGCAGGGATGCTGACGGGATGCTTCGAGCCAACTCAGACTGAAGACCTGCACACAACAGGACAAAGCATGCATCAGGATGATGGATTCAGCATTATTTCAGACGCTAAAGCGTCATGGAGCTGCAGAAAGCAAGGCCTACGAGATGTGGCCGAGACGGTCACTGGCGGGCCCACCATGCCGCGGCAACATGAAGTGACATGTGTGTGCAAGCGTGGTTTCCGCCGGCTACCACTGGCACCCCCGCTCCGAGTGACCTGTATGGCCCATGCATTTTGAGAGTGTTCACCATATCCCTTCCCAATTACAAGTGCAGGGTAAGCCGGAAACCTCTTGAGGATTGGGTGTCACCAGGCTCACCGCGCCCCCTCCCCTATTTCGCCCTCGCAGCGTTCCCTCAACCAACCACACAACCACATACGATGCAGTCGGCTTACCAGAGTCCGTCTGAAAGAATGTTAACCGACCGCGGTGGCCTGTCGTCGATGTGTTGCCTGAGTGTGCGGTGGCTGGAGCCCCGAGCCGCCATTTATAGCGTGTGCGATGGATGCAAGCGAAGTGACAGGCGGCTGTTGGCTCAGGTTCTCGCAGCTGCATCACCCACCTTCTACTAGCTGCTTTATGCCATATGCTCATCCACTTGCACCTCCCAGAGGGTAGCACGCTATAGGCATAACGTCGTAGGAGCCCACCGGAGCCAACACCGTGCGCACAGTCAGCTTGCACCACCCTTGCATCAACCGCAGTCAGCTGCTGCTGCTGCTGGCAGCATAATGGAAACTCAAGCAAAGCAACTAACAGCCTGTGTTGCAAGCTCTGCTGCGCTCCACGCATGCCATACACGCCTGCACAGCTTCACATTTACCTCTGCACACGACACACTGTGAATGTAACACATAGCAATATGATTGCTGGCTCTGCTGACAAGTAGTCCCTCCAGGTCTGCATGCATATGTGTTCTCTTAGCATACATTGGTTGCTGACGCCACCGCTGCTGGTGTGGCCAGAGCCAGTATCGGAAGCAGCTGCAGCATGCGTCACATAGCCAACGCCCGGGCATGCTGAGAGTGCAAGCTGCATGTGCTGTCGCAGCCTGCATTGCGTTTGCCTCCAGCGCCTACATATTCATCCGCCGCATGAATCATGTAACGCTCCTGGTCCTGGTCTGCTGTGCTGATGATTGGCTGAGGCCAGCTTCCCAGCTTCATCATGTGCATGAGCATGATGGAGCTGGGAAGCTGGCCTCGACAATCATCGCCTGCTGCTGCCTGTCATCAGGTAGGTCTGTGACGGCATCAAGTACGGTACTGACCTTACCGGCCATCGCTGACCGTCCTGCAAAAGACCAGAGTGTGCCATGGCAGCAGCCGCGTTTGTCGTGCCGTGCAGGAGGGGCGTGCGTGTGCCTCAGAGTGCGTCGTGATCGCCTGCTGACTGCCCAGCGTGTGCATGCGCCGCAACACGCTGCTGGCATGCATGCGCACCAGCAGCAGTACTTGTGAGCCTCTGATGAAAAACGCTTGGGCAGCTTATGTCCCAGGCCAGTATGTGGCGTAGGGCATGTAAACATGCTGCTCAAGGTGGGCCAAACGCATCCAAACGCATGCTGTCGCTCCCGCTCGGTCGAAGGTAACGAGTCAGATGTCAGGCAGGTGATGACACGCTGCCAAGCGCTGCCAGGCGCTGGGCCTGCATGAGCTAGGGCCGCCAGGCCCCATGTGGGCAGGTGAAGCAGCGCTTTGTGCGCGATGCGGGCAAGCATGCAATCCGGTTGACGGCGGTGCGCGAGTCGCATTGCTCAGGCCTGGGGGTGCGCAACGGGCTGTAGGCTTGCAGTTGTTGGCTGGCAGGACCTCAGGGCTTAGAATGCCCCAAATAGCCACCCGAGCGCTTCAGCGCACGAGGTCATGCATGGCCCGCTGGGCAAGCCGAGTGTGGCTGATGATGTGCTGACATGCCGACGCACGCATTTGACTCCAGACACGGTGTGCTGGTCAGGTTTGATGAGGTTTGCGAATCTTCCATTGGTATGCGTTCGCGACCCTTGAGGCATTGCAGAGTTTTGTGGTGTCAAGGTTTCTGTTTTTCTTAGCCTTGCGTGCTGTGCTGTGCCACGGCTCAGTCACTTCGTGCAGTGCAAAAATCACCACAGCCACATACACACACCTCTGCATACACAATCTTTGCACAACCCACCGTTCAGTTTCAACACGTGCTAGACAACGTTGGTGGCGTGGCACATGCACAGACGCCAATGCTGTTTTTTGCGGCTGTGCGGCCGAGCGTGACGGCATCGGCTACAGAGAGCGTTAACAGCGCTGTGGAGAGCAGCAGGACGACTGTCACGCAGCAGAGCCTTGCAGAGCAATGAGCGCCCTGCCCGGAAGGTGTTCAGCGGCGCCGGTTCGTCCTCTTCCTGGTCAACACACCGTCCAGGACCAGCTCGTGCCGCGCCGTACTGTTTGCGCAGCAAACGTGGGCAATAACAGGCGCAGGCCCCTCACAAGGCCGCCTGCTGCTGTCTGTTTGGGCCCGTGGATTCGGCCGGTTTGTTGGGGCAAGCGTGGCGTCGCCGGACAGTCGGAGACTCCGCTCTTTGGACCTACCGCTGCACCGTGTCTTGGGAGTAGCTACTCCGCACGTCAACGTGTGGGTCAGCGTTCATTCAAGGACTTGAAGCGCGGGTCTGCCCAGGCGTTGGCTTCAAAAGTTGGCGGCAGAAGTTGGCCAGTCAGGAAGCGTGTGCGTGGAATTGAGGTCGCCGCTCACATACATGCTGCTGTAGCTGGTTCCAGCATTCCCCTGGCTAAACCTCAGCTGTATAAGCACTTGAGGATGAGCTCGAGCGGATTAAGTGTGTACGTCAACCGTGGGCTACTTGCTGCGAGCCCGGAGCTTGGCACAGCATTATTCAGCAGCCTTGGCGTCGGTGCTAGCAGCCTCAGGTTGCTTTTGCCCCGTGACCAGCATGCCCAGCCCTCAGACAAAGGTGGCCTGCGCAGTGCGCTTAGCAGCGTGGCGCGGAGCCAGACCACGCTGCCAGCTTCGCCATCGACTGCAAGCGGGAGCACTAATCCTGTGTCACCACACTTCTGCTTCCTGGCCACAAGGAGCAATGAGCCAGCCGTAGACAATACAAGGTGTGCATACACGTACTTTTGTGCTCCTCAACTGCGTTTGTCCAACAGCAGATCCCGCTCGTTTCGTGTCACTTCGTCTTGCAAAACAAACCCACGTTGGAGCTGTTTTCCGCAGCGCTGTTTGCACAGGCATCGTTCGCACAGGCTTGCTGTGTACACACGGCTGACTGTTGCCAGCTTGCGCTCAACGCAGAGGGTGCAGTCAACGCCCTGGTGATTTGTGGCACGGCTCACACGTAGTTTGTTTTGTTTCCACCTGCAGGGGCATGCTCTCCTTTCCTCCAGCCGCACCGCGCCGCTCTCTGGTAGTCGCTGCAGCTTCAGGCGTATCAGCACAGCAGCTGGGCGCCAGCGTGCGCGCCGAGGCCCGCCCAGCAGGCCTGGCAGGTGGCTCCAGCTCGCTCACGGTGCCATCAGCGCTGTCACCTGCGTGCTCGTGCGTGTTGACTCGGCAGGGCCAGCGCGCGCTGCAGGTCTTCTCGCCGCTGAACCCATCCTTGCTGCACGGAGGTCTGCCCGCGGGCAGCCCAAGCAGCTTCCCTGCTGTCGCCGCCAGCAGCAACAGCGCTAGGTGCGCCGGAGCGCTGCCGTCATGTGGCGACTTGCGCAGCGCCACTGCTTCCCCTATGTTTGGGCAAGCCCTGGTCGGCAGCGGTGCGCCGGCTGCTGCAAGCAGCAGCAGCAGCACCAGCCTCAGGCGGGTGCGGGAGCTGCTGCTGGTGCCCAGCGCGATCTCGGTGAGGCGGCTGAGCAGCCAGTGGGACCTCCTGAACCTGCTATGACACCCAGCTCGCATCTTTGCTTGGCCGTGTGCTGACTTGTGCTGCAGGGTCAGCGCTGTGATGCACTAGATAAACGCTCTGCAGCGTGGCCCCAGCGTGTGCGTGGCTGCAGGACTGCGATGCGCTCGTGCACGTGTTACGAGGGGCCCGCGTGCCCCTCCTCCCTTGATTGCTTGCATGCCACGTCACACCTCACAGCAACCGTGAGGGGCGTGCGGCGTGTGCCGTGTTGGCCTCTCGGCGGCACGGAAGCAAGCGCATCACACTTTGTGTAGTGACAACGTTGAGGTCAAGGTTGTGAACGTGCCACGTGTGGTGCCGTGCCGTGTGTGTTGTACTGCGCCGCGTCACGCCACGCCACATCACCCCCCCTGCAGCGCTCGCAGAAGCACATCAACGCGCAGCGCCACCAGAAGGAGCAGGAGCGGCTGAGGGCGTCAGAGTGAGTGACGCGGTGGCAGCGGCAGCGGCAGCAGCAGCAGCGGTAGCGAGGGATGTGTGTACGAGTACGAGTAAGGGTCTGTGCATTGGTAGTGGACAAAGCCTCAGCTGTGGACGGCTGACAGCCTGACGGCTTTGCGTTGGTGCAATGGGCAATGTGTGGTAGGCTGAGGCAGAAGCGCCCCGCAACTGCACGCATGTGTACGCATGGCTGCATGCAAATGTCGCCCTACACCCAGAATGCTGATGTGTACATGAATGTATCGTGCATGTGTACATGTGGGCCAAGGTTGCAGGCGTTGCGGGCCTGAGTGCCTGACATGACATGCAGTCAGGCGCTGCACAGAGAGGCAGGAGCAACGCACACACGTATTGATGCATGCTTTGCTTGAGGCGTGAGCTGCTGGTGGCCAGGCTGCCTGCCTGCCTGCCTGCCTGCTGCTTGATGCCTCCTGTGCTGACCCGCTGCACTGTGCCTCTGGTGCGGGGTTGTTTACCGTATGCTGTCAGGTATGGCCCGGACCCCGAGCACATCAGGCAGATCGCGCAGCAGGCGGAGGCCGCAAGAGAGGCCGCAGCGCGCCTTGCCGCCAGCAGCGGGGTTGCACACCCCAGTAGTCAGAGCCAGGCCGCCAGCAGCATCAGCAACGGCAGTAGGTACGCCACCGGCCACGCTGCTGCCGCGGCCCCCTTGCAGGCGCTGCGTGACACGCACGCACCTGCGGGCCTGGCGCCTGGCAGCACCTCAGCTTTGGCGGTCACGACGCGGCCTGCACCACCGCCACCACCACAATCCCACGGCGCTGAAATGGGTGCCGGCAGCATGGGGGAGGCGCAGACGACATCCCTCCCTGCAGCGCTGATGGCGCCCCCTGCTCCTGCGAGCCACCCTGACGTCGCCGGCCCTCCCGCATCAGCAGTGCATGCCACCAACGGCGTCAGCGCCAGCAGCAACGGCAATGCCGGCCTTGCACACCAGGCGCATAGCACATCCGACCTGCATGGCTTGAATGGTGGTGCGGAGCAGCAGCAGCAGCAGCAGCAGCGGCAGCAGGTGGAAGAAGCTTTAGAGGCGGCGCCAGTGCCTCAAGCGACGCCCCCCCCGCTGGCCTCTGATGATATATGCATCACCCCCCCTGCCAGCGCTGCTGCACCTGCAGCCTTACCTGGCATCTCTTCTCCTCATCATCAGCCTGATGCTCCTCCACCACCATCACAATCAGCAGGCGGGGATGCCAGCAGCAGCAGTGGTGCGCGTGATGAGCACGCCGCAGGTGTGGACAGCGCTGAGGTGGCTGCCACGAACAGCGAGGCAGCAGCAGCAGCAGGTGCTGGCGGCCAGGTCGGGGGTGTTGGGGCCAGCAGCACCATGGAAAGCCCCGCTGCGTCGCACTCTGCACCGCCTCAGCCAGCGCGCAAGCGTGGCCGCCAGCGCCAAGGGGGTGTGGCCGCTGCGCCGCCTCAGGCAGCAGCATCAGCAGGGTTGCCGCCTCAGGCAGCAGCACCAGCAGGGTTGCCGGCACCAGCACCAGAGGTGGCGCCGCAGACATCAGTGTCGTCACCGCAAGCGTCCACGCCTGCGAACACCCCAGTTGCACCGGCTGCAACGCCCGCAGTGTTTCAGCGATTCATGGGGCTGTCTAACGTTGGCAAGGGGGTTAAGGGGACGTCCAGCCTGCCACGCTCAGAGTCTGGCAGGGAGCGCTCGCTGAGCACCTCCATCAACCCCGCTCCAGCAGCAGTGGCAGGGCACCTGCCAGGGGGCTTGGGGCGTGGCGCCTCGGGCCTGTCCGCGCTCAGCGCTACCCAGGAGGCCCCGGCAGGCCCTACTGCGGTGCGCGGCAGGCGCAAATCCACCCAGGCAGCAGCGCCGCAAGACACGGCGCAGTCATCAACGGTGGAGGCGGCGGAGCTTGAGGGCGCAGAGGCCTTGATGGCTGACGGGGTGCGGCTTGGCGGGGAGGATGATGCGCCCGCTGCGCCCGTGAAGAGACGGGTGCGGCGCAAGCCGGCTGACAGCAACGCTGTTGGCGCTGATGAGGCTGCTGGCGCCGCGACCAAGAAGGCCAGCAGCAGCAGGCGCAAGAAGCCCGCGGTGCTAGACATGAAGGGGTTGACGGAGGAGGAGCAGCTAGCCGTGAGGGTGGTGGCGGGCGAAGATGTTGGCTTCGGCGGCGGCGGCGCTACAGGCTGGGGCCCGGGCGCGTGCGTGGCTCAGAGCCGTGAGGAGATGGCGACGTATTTGCCGGGCGACGTGGTGGACGTGAATGAGGACGCTGCGTTTCCTAAGCTTCTGGGGGCGGTGCCGGAGGATGTGTATGTGGTGACAGATGGTGAGTGCATGCGTGTTTGAGTGTGTGTGTGTGTGTGTTGGTGGTGGGGGGCGC
>BDDA01000535.1:7095-18817 GCA_001662385.1 Chlamydomonas asymmetrica
TGCGGACATACTGTAGCTGTGCCGTGACTCCTCAGCACAAGTTCTTTCTCGATTCGGTTGTGCACCCTGATCACTGCCGTAGCATAGCTCTGATTGGTAGGATCGTGTAACCCGACACGTCTGATGTGCCTACCCCGCCCGCACCTCGCTGACCCCACACACGCCTTGCTTGCTGCACCTGCCGCTGCCGTACTTGCGCTTACTGCTCTCCTCTGCACAGGGGGACACGCCTGCCTCAGCCAGCACGCACACTCAGCTGCCCCCCCCAGCACACGCAACGCCGTGCAGCATCATGGCTGATACTGCTGGGGCATCACACGCTCCACAGCTTGACGCTCTTGACGCAGCCAGCGCCGCCGGCGCCGCCGCCTGTACATTTGGTCGCTTACCGGACGATGTGGTTAGCTCATGCTCACACCCCACCACGTGAACAAGGGCGTGAGGCTGGTGTGTAAGCAATGGCGCGAATGTTACACGCACGGCGTCACCGTCATGCGAAGCAGCGCCCTGACAAAGCAGCTGACCGGCACCGGCGCTGTGTGGCCCTATCAACGTCCTGATCAGGTGCTCCCCGCCTCGTTCGCACGCCTCTGCAGCATAGAGCTGAGCTGGGTGCACCTTGGCGCCGCAGCAGCAACGGCAGCTCTGGCCTGCATGCGTAGCAGCGCGCACGTGCACACCACCCTCACGCACCTTCATGTCGACCTCGACGGATGGCAAGATGAGGATGCTGCGGCGCAGGCCGCTTGTGTGTCGGCAATGGTGGTGCTCATATCTGAGCTGTCCCGCCTGCGCACATTGGCCTTGCGGTGGCCTAAATATCTGACGGACGATCAGGTCTCACCTACCACCATGGCACTTCAAGCCCTGCGCTGCCCGTCCCTGGCCAACCTCACGCACCTGGACCTGAGCGGTTGCTGCGTGAATGACCTGCACGCTGAGGAGCTCGGCAACGCGCTGCTCAGCTCGCCCCACCTGGCAAGATTGACACGACTAGATTTGGCTGAGAATCTCATCACAGCAGCCGGCTGGCAGTCACTGGCAGCTTCTCTTGCAGCGGCCACGCACACATCATGCATTCAGCACCTGGACCTGTCAGGCAGCTCCTTCAACAACGGCTGGTCCGCTATCGTGTCCGTGCCCAGCATCGCGTCATCGCTCACCAGCCTCAACCTGGATGGCGTATCTTTCACCACTCGATCAGCGGTTGATGAGCTGAGTCAGCAGCTTCAGCACACACGCCTTTCCGGGCTACGTGAATTGGACCTCAGCAGGTGCTTTGTCTCAAGTCCCAACCCTCACGCGTCGCGCGTTGTGCGTGTGCTCACCAGCTCAACGCACCTGCGCCTCACCAAGCTGAACCTCAATCACAATGCGGTGGACACAGGCGCGGATGTTGTGGCTATGCTGCAGCGTGGCAGCCACCTGCATGGCTTGACGGATCTGCGCCTGCCCACGATTGAGGGCGCGCTAGGCACGCCCACCTCTGTTGCGGACGTGTTTGAGGCATTGGCGTCCGCCACTGGCCTCAGCACACTGCAGGCGCTCAGCATGTGCGGTCAAAACCTGTCAGGGCCCGCAGCAACGGCGCTTGCATCAGCACTTCAGGCCAAGCACCTGAGCAGCTTGGCAAGCCTGCACCTGCCTGATTGCTGGACGGACCAAGATGGTGTGCAGCAGCTCGTCGAGCTGTTTGCAAACAGCTCCATTGCAAACCTGGCCAGTTTGCGCGACGTTGTGGTTACAGGCCATTCACCCTTTGTGATTGCAGTTGGGCTGCAGGCGGCAGCGTGCGCGCTGCTTTCCTGTACGGCGTTGCGCAGCCTGACGAGTCTGCGCGTTGTGGACCTGGTATCAGCAGACTGGCAGCAGGTCTGCGAGCTTCTGCCCGGCGCCAGGCACCTCTCAACGCTGCAGGAGCTGGACATTGTCGCACGGCGTAGCAAAAGCGACTGGTGCAACTCCGCCTGCATGATGTTGGGCGCCGCCCTGCGCGCCGCCACGGCCCTGTCGCGCCTGCACACGCTGCGCATGGGCGTGTCGACTGGCTATAGCCGTGGTGGTCAAGGCGCCAGTCAAGACGTCGTGCCTTTGTGTGACGCGCTGCGGGCCTCGCCGCACCTTGCCGGGCTGCGCCTCATCGCAGTGAACCACGCGTTCGTGCAGCAGGTGGCTGTGGCGTGCCAGTCCGTACCGCACCTGCAGGACGTGCAGGTTGGGATGTCTTGGGTTTAACTGGCCCACTGAGGAACACGCCAGACTTTGCCAGTGGTGTCTTATTTGGGGGCCCTGCGCGGTTACTGAATCGAGGTACGGACGGTGCTCACGTACTGTGACACCAATCCTGGGTCAGCTACTCAGATGTGCGGCGTGTTGGTTATGATAGGCGAGCCAGCGAAGGCTGCAAGGATGCAAGACAGACCAGCGAGGTGGTTGATTGGCGGGCGGGTGAGGCGCTGTGTTGGGCTGTTGCTGCTTTGGCCGTGATACCGCCTTGCTTGCGCCGTGCCCCTTTCGCATGCAGTGGCATCACACAGCGTGCATGCATGCGCTTGATTATCTGCAGAGTGTTACGTTCGACCCACCATTGCATCAGGTCGCGTCCGCCTGGGCACTAGCAGGCAGTGCATTATACGCCACTTGCATGCCTAGCCCCATGTTGGCAAGCTTCCGGCCGCAATGGTGGTGCTGTACCTGACAAGTAGTCCGACAGCACCACTGCGGGCAGCGCGAATTGTGGGCACGGCAACGCATTCAGGAGGTGGGTTGCATGTGTCATGTTGGCTGGGCTGTTGTATTGCGCTTGACTGGCTTGTTGTACTGCGCTTGGTTGCACCTCTGGCTGTGGTGGCTGTGTGGTGTTGATGCATTCACCCGTGCACAACAGGGGCACATGAACTACGTACGCAATGTGCGCTGCCTACGTGCACGGTGTTGGAGCCCACTACCCTCATTGACTTCATGCTATCTGTGGCACCGTACTTTTCACTAGCGCATATGGGCATCTGGGTGGCAGCTCCCTATCTGTGGTGCACCCAGGCCCTGTTACGGTTGCACTCGTTGTGCACAAAGTGGATGACGGGCTTACGCGTAAGTAGGTGGGTGCTTACCAGGCGTACTAGGCTAGCAGGCATTGGGCATTACCGTATATTGGTGTCATGGCACATCTCCCTGCTGCCCGCCACGCCGTGATAGTCCTACCTGCCTGTACCTACCAGCAGGAATGATGGATTGATGCATGGGCCTATTACTGTGCCTAGGCGCACAGGCAGGCAGGGGAATGCCATTGCCATCAGGGTGGCCATACATTCCACATAACATGTGGATCCATCACTTGAGGTGGTGTTTGCTGTCGGTTGTGCTGAATGCGTGAGTGTATGTGACTATGTGCCCATCAACATAACACGTGCCACCTGCTGATCATCCACGCACCTGCGGCATTTACATGTGTGGGGTCGTGCAACAATCTATGGCGTTTGACCCACCGCATGCCTGGCGGGCGGCGCCGCCCATGCAAACGCTGTCAGCATTGCGCTTGTATTTATTGCCTCTGCAGCCGTGCTAGGCTTTGTTGTTTCAAGGTTGTCGCCCATGGTGGATGCAACACAGCTCTGAATTGTCATCAACGACTTGCAAAGTTTGGCCAGTTCAAAGTGTTGCGTCTTGCTTTGCATCCTCGCAATGGCATGCGCATATGTACATGGCATCTGGCTAGCGTGCTTGCAATCAACAGTGGCATGGTGAAGGACGGAAGGCACAGTGGCCCTGCCTGCCTCAAGTAGTGCATGCGCTGCACTTGAGCATTGCACGGCAGCAGGTGCATCCTGGCTGCATCACATCACACGAGGCGGCTCAGCAAGGGAGCAGCAGCATGACGTGACGTGACGTGGCATGGCATGGTGCGCGGGGGTAGGTAGGTAGGTGCCAGCGGTGGCCGAGGTGCAGTGCAGCTGCAACTACACGCCAAGGCGTTGATGGTATAGCTTGGGGAGTGGGGGGGGACTGCCAGTGAAGAACAGCATGCACCAGCGAAGGCCTGCCATCATGCATCCCTGGGCTGTGCATACGTCAACGCTACGCCCAGCAGGCGCCGCTGGGCAGCACCGCGTACGATAGGTAGGTCACATTGCGCACGGCGATGATGCTGTTGTACGGGTAGAAGCAGACACCATCACAAGGCGCTGCGTGCGCCATGCTACTGTAGAGCACATGTGCATTTCTACACATTGTAGGGGGGTCCCTCAGAAAACTCTTGAGCTCTCATGAAAAGGTCAGATGTAACACATCCATGCATTTCACATGCAGGCCACGTCAGGCTCGAAGCACCAACAGCCTGAAAGTTTGCATGTCACTCCTCCCATGCATGCATGTCATCGCTGACTCACTCACTCACTCACTGTCCAAGCATTCCCGAATGTTGCCACCCTATGTGGACAACTGTGACATGCTGTATGCTGGTGAGGTGGGGCCAAGGCAGGAAGCGCAGAGTGCACTCTGCCCTGACAGCAGTACTGGTAGGCAGTAGACAAGAGCAGGAGGAAGAATTACTACCGTATGCAAGGATCATGTACGCGTGTGCGACTAGGCTAGGCGTGTGGGTGTGGGTGTGCGAGCGGTGTGTGTTTCAGGCCAGCCCCGCCCACATACGAGCCTCAGCCTGCTGCCGCTGCTGCTGCTGCGCAGTCGCATGGCGCTATAGCTAGTGCAGGCCTGGTGGGGGCGCGCTGGCCGCAACAGGGAGCGTGGCAGGAGGCGTAGCAGCAGGAGGTGGGGTAGGGGTTGGGTGCGGGTGAAGGGGGTGCGGCGGAGCAGGGAGGACCGTCGAGGGTGTCACCGCAGCGGCCTGCAGCATCTGCCACGTCTGCAGCGCCACCGCCGCGCGCTCCATCACGCTGGGCTGCTGCGCCGGCACCACCAGCGCCGTGTGGGAGGCACCGCACCCACCTCGGCCCTCCGCCTGCCCCTCCCCCTCCCCCTGCCCACCATCATTGCCTAGGCCATCCCGCCCCTCGTCGCATCCCCCCTCCGCGCCATACGCTGCCACGTACGTGCGCTTGCGATGTGGGTGGTGTGCGTCGCTGGCCAGCGCGTCAGCGTCAGCCCAGACGGCGTTGCGGCTGACAGCTGCACCCAGAGAGTCCTGGCGCTGCAGTTGCTGCTGCTGCTGCTGCTGCTGCTGCTGCTGGTGATGCAGGCGGTGGCGCTGTTGGGGATGATGCAGGTGCAGCAGCTGCCCAGCAGCAGCAGCAGAGCCAATGTTGGAGCCGCCTGGGGGCCGTCCCGCCTCCCCTGCCGCTGCTGCCCCCCTATGCACTTCCCCGCAGGGGCCCACCCCAGCAGCAACAGCGGCAGTGCCAGCGTTCCCACTGCCACAAACGTCGGCCCCTGAATCGACCTGCTGCTGTTGGTGCTGCTGAGCATGCACCTGCACGCTCAGGGGTGGGAGGTTGTTGCTTGCGCTGGCAGTGCTGGTGGCAAGCGTGTTGACGGTGTTAGTCGGAACTGTACGAGGCTGAGGCTGCAACCCTGCTGCTGCTGCGCCCCGCGGCAGTGGTGGGCGGCCAGCAGCAGCAGCAGCAGCGTGCCGCTGGGAGTGCACACCGTCACCGTCTGTAAACATGGCCTCATTGTCGCACATGCCTTCATCCTCGCACGCCATCACCTCCGCGGCAAGCAGGTGGTGGTGGTGCTGAGGGTCACCGTGCTGCAGGGGGGGTGCGGCCAGGCGGCCCTGGTTCCCCCCCTGCATGTCCATGACTAAGGGCGCGCTGCCGCTGGAGGATGAGGTCATGCTGTCCAGCAGCGTCATCGCGGCGCGCAGGTGGGAGGTCGCTGACACCTGCGTCTGCCGCCACCACGGGGCCGGGGCCTGCTGCTGATACGGCTGCTGATGCTGCGCCAGGAGGGGCTGCTGGTGCTGCTGCGGGTGCTGCGCAGTGTCGACAGCAGGTCCCAGTGTCAGCGCAGCAGCAGGATCTGCTGCTATGGCACCGCACGCCGGCCGTCCTGCTCCTTGTCCACCTGGCCCCATTGCACGTTGCTCAGTTGGCAGCGCAGCCCCCGCGATGCCGCCAGCATGCGCGTGTTGCTGCTGTCCACAGAAAGGTGATGTGGTGTTGTGACCTACACCCAAACCTGTCACTGCCACTGCCACTGCCACTGCTGCTCCTGCAGGGTTTCCATCAGCCATAGCGACAGGAACATGCACCTCCATGCCTGCTGGTGCCTCTACACCCGCCACCTCCACTGCTGCTGCTGCTGCGGATTCAGCCACATCTGCAAAAGTTGCTGCTTCCACCACTGCTGCCGCTGCTGCTGCCGGGACCGCTGCCGCCGCCATGGTCGCATCACCTGCATGCGCCGTGGCGGCTGCAGCTGCAGCGGGCGGGTGACCAGCCGCCCCATGCTGCCCGCCACCACCACCGGTTGCGCCACGCACGACGGCGCTGAGGTAATAGCGCTCCACAGCAGCTGCAGCAGCGGCAGCGGCACGCACAGCAGTGCCTTTGCCTGTAGGGACTAGGCGCGCTAGGCCCACAGGGCTACCGCTAGGCAGCAGCTCTGCACCGCTACCATCCCCGCCCACACCGCCTGACTCCCCGCCTGCAGCCTCCAGGCTGCCACCAGGAGCTGCGAAGAACGAGTTACTGCCTTGCTTGGACAGCTGTATGCGTGCGGGCCGAGGCGGGGGCCTCAGCGGCACACTGGTGGTTTCGTCGGCGTCGGCACCCACCCACACATCACTTTCGTCCCAGCAGGGCGGAGAGGGAGTGGCGCCACCTGCATCTGCAGCTGCCGCCGGGTCAGCGCCATCTGCCTCCGCCTGCGCCTGCACCTGCGCCTGCTGCGCGGCCCCCTCGTCTAAGCCTACATCTACCCCTGCGTCTGGGTGCTGCTGCTCTTGCTGGTGCTGATGAAGATGATAATCTTGCTGCAGCTGCAGTGGGCCCAAGTAAGGCTGCTGCTGCTGCTGCATGCCGCCTTCGCCGTCGCCTGCCGCCTGTGCTTCACCATCCGCGCCAGGCGGCGCACTTGGAGAAACGCCTCCGGCCATGCCAGCGCCAGGATCAGCACCGGCCACCACACCATCAACCGGGAGTGCAGCGGCAGTGGCGGCGGTGGCATCAACAGTGCTGCTGGCATGGCCGCCGCTGCCGCCTGCTGGGTCAGCTGCAGCGGGGGGCGCCTCAGCCTCGGGGTGTGGGATGGTCAGCGGCGTAGCAGTAGCAGCAGGCACATCCCCAGCATCACCACCATGGCGGCTGCCGTGCATAGCAAACCCGCCAAAAGCACCCCATGCCTGCTGTGATTGGGAGAGGCGTAGCTGTTGGGGTACACTGACAGGCAAGGCTGCAGCGCCCCCCACATGCGGACCGTCATCGCTTGCATGCTGAGGCTGGCAAGCACTCGCGGCGCCATGACCAGCATTGCCACGGTCAAGCATCATTGCGGATCCATGTTGGGCGTTGGCATGCTCATGGTTGGCAGCATGATGCACAGTGACAGGTCCGGGGGGCTCCTCACTGCTTGTGCTGCGGTGGTAGCTGCGCCCTGTGTCTGTGTCATCCTCCACATCATGCCCTGCGCCACCGCCACCAGCTGCGCCTGCCGCGCTGGCACCTGCCACGTTGCCTGCGTTTTGGTCGCAGTGTGCTTGTGAAGCTGCCTGCGCGGCAGCACCGCTGCTGTGTATGCTGCTGCTGCTGCAGGTCTGCAGGACCAAGTTACGGTTGTTGGCCAGGCCCTGCACTGCAGGCGCAGACCCGACGGCCAGCCCGGCTGCTGCTGCTGCTGCTGCCGCCCCCGCATGGTGGTAGTAGCCGTCATTGCCATCTCCGCTAGTCTGCTCGTCGCTATCACCCTCGTCGTCCTCCCCCTCCTCGTCATAATCGTCATCATACTCGTACTCGTAATCGGACAGCATGTCAATGTCCGCCATCGCCAAGGCCGCCCCCAGGCCTGCAGTCACCCCTGCCATCACCCCCATGCCAGCCACCGCAGCGGCAGCGGCAGCGGCAGCAGGCGGGCGAGGCGCGCTCGCCGGGGGCCCCACCACCACCACCAGCCCCACCTGGCTGCGAACCGCCAGGTCAGCAGCGCCACAGGCCTCCTCGTCACTGCCTGCTGCTGTGGTGTGACCTACACCTCCTCCCTGCTGCTGCTGTTGCTGTGCGGCTGATGTCCCTGCTGCCACTGCTGCTGTTGGTCCTCCCTGTGCACAGCACGTTGCACCCTCCTGCTCACACTGCTCAGCCAGCAGCGCTGCTGCGCCAGCGGCCTCAGCGTCAGCGAGCGTGTAGGCATGCGTGCCTGCGTGGCTTAGTAGAGGTGCAGCCGCTGCCAGGCCCTGAGGGGGCGGCTGCGGCTGCGCCTGCTGGGTGCGCATGCGGCGCAGCGCAACGAGCTGTCGCTCTCGCTCTGCCGCTTGCACAGCCAGCGCTGCTTGCAGGTTGGCAATGAGCTGCTCAGCGGTGTTGATGAGCGGAGCCAGCGCCTGCATGGTGGTGGGTCAGGTCAGGAAGGTGAAGGTAGGTAGGTGGGAACACCAAAGGCAGGGACAAAAGCACTCAGGCAGGGGTCTGAGAAAAGCACCGGCCGTGCTAGGAACAGAGCGGCAGGGAGTCGTCGTACAGTATGTATGCAAGGCTTAACAGTACTTGACAGGGCTTTTGCAGGTTGCTGATATGTGCTCACGCACGGACCGGACAGGAGACAACGGGTAGGTGCAAGTTAAGCCAAGGCCACGTCAGGTTGAAAGCGCAATCGCGTAGTGGACCCGCTTGCAATCACAGCTCGAGCCTGGACAGGTGCTGAAGTTGACACTAAGGTGACGGATTGCTGATTGTTGCAGGAGAGCGAGTGTCATCAGCACCCGGTCAGACCCGGTCGGTGTGTGTGCGTACGTACCTCGGTTGAGCACAGCGGCTGCACGAGCAGCGCTGACAGCTGCTGGTATTGCTGCATGCCTGGAGGTGCGCTGCCCTCAACCTGCAGCTGCCGCTGCTGCAGGATTTGCGGCTGGTCTATGTGCTGCACATTTCCCATGGAGGGCTGGTGCAGCGGCACTTGGCCGAGCAAGTTCAAGCCTGGCTGCGGTACAGCGCAATGCAGCCCGATTACATCCTGTAGTGGCATCGTTGTAGCTTCCTGTGGTTGCTCCAAGCGGCGCTTCACGCCACGGTTGGCCCTTCCTCGGCTGCCACTTCCGCTACTGTCATGACTGCCCGCCATGTCCTGCTGGCTGCGAGTTGGGGCTGCAGAGGTGTTGGCTGCTGTTGGAGCAATTACACTCTCAGGAAAGGCTGCGCGCGAAGCGAGGGATGACACAGGTTGTGGCACGTGCACCTGGGCCGGTGTGGGCCCAGGTGCACCGAACCCTGTCAGACGCAGCGGGCGCCCGCCGGTGTGCTTCGCATGCTTTTTGAGCAGCTTCATGGCAGCTGTGTAACCAAGAAGCGACCAGTGCATGAGCAGCAGCGCCTCGCCATGAAAGTCCACAAGCGCCCTGCAAGGAACGCAACGTGACACGAACAGTCATCAGAGTATTGGTTGGAACCACCCATCCATCGCCATGACGCCGGCAGCTTTAGGCAGGGTTATTTTGCTGCACTGCACTTCTGCTAGGCACTGATATGGCTTGTGTTGTGTTGTGGCCGTGCAAGTCTGCTGCTGCTGTGGCACCCTACTCGGCTGTGTGTGTGTGTGTGCGAGGCTGACTACTTGCTGGTGCGGGCACAAAGCAACTGCAACAGGACATCATCCATATCCTTAGCTGCTCACTTGTATACTCTGCACCTCTCCTCGGGTGTAGCAGCGCGTGTTGCGGTTTGCTCAAGGCCTGACAGGCGCTGCGCGCAGGCTTGCTGGCGCCTGCAGCGCAGCGTGTTAAGGCTATGCAGAGCCCGCAGCAGAGCCTGAGCAAAGCGGGCGTCCGCTGCTGCGACGTGCGTGCCGTCATCTTCACTGGCGGCGCCGTGCGCGGCGACAGTGACACCCTCCAGCTGGGCGTCGGGCTGCTGCTGACGTTCATGCTCCTGGGGCGCACCGCTGTGTGCAGTTGGCAGGCACTTTACCTGTTTCTTCAGGTGCTTGTAAAACGCGTGCTGCACGGCAGCAGTACGCAAAAGTGCGCAATCAGGTGGTGCAAGAAACCGCCATGCTTTGAGTATATGCAAAAGGCAGCCAGGCAAGGATATTTGTTTAGACCGCAAGCAGGATTCCTTTAGAGGTTGTGGAACTGCCCCTGGCTGGAATGCACATGACTCAAACCAGGTGGAACACGCAAACCACTTGCAACTTGCCAAGTCTGCGTAGTCGCTCGTCAGGCGAGCGGCGGAAGCAAGAAGAGCACAGAACTTCATATCTGGTCGCGACTTGCAACTGCTGAGCCTCGCGGCCCAGGAGGACCGCCTGGTCTGTCTCTGTGGGGATAACCAAAACGAGCAGTGAGGTGTGGTGTGTGGTGCTTTGCAACCATCCCAACCCACAGTGAGACCAGTGGGCGCGCGCTTGTCGAAAGACGTGCGCAGTGTAGTCGAAATTGAAATGGTTTTACTGGTTATATTCCTTTGCCCAAAAGTTATTCCTCTTCCATTCCATTGCGGGCTCCATTGCGGGCCCTTTAACACAAGCATAACCTCGCTATTCAAAGTTCCGACGACCAGGGCATATCTCTCGTTTATGTATCTGGGCTCAATTTGAGGTGCTCGTGCCGGCCCCTGACTCGCTTTGCGATGAGGAGAAGGGCATAAGCAAGCGAAATCTTCCTTTGCCCGTGATGCATGGGATATAACCGGCGTCTACCAGCTCATTTGTATGTCATATGTGCGTCGCTGTATTGTTACAGCGTCGTTCCGGAGCCACGCGGCCGCCACTGTAAGAACTCGCACCGTCACTGGTCAAGCTCGTCACCTGAATGCCCTGGGAGCGTCCAGGCTGGCCCCTGAACGTTGCATGTGCGCGTTTAGCGCCCGTTTCCTTCGCATCGGTCCGGTCTCACTCTCTCAGGGGGTTGTGCGCTTGCAAGTGCGCTAATCGTGGCAAGACCACCAGGTGCCAGCAGTTAGAAGCCTGCAGCAGCTGACTGCAGTCTTGCTGTCAGTACAGCCAGACAAGCCTGGTCCATGAGAAACAACGGCCGTTCTTTGGCAAGTAGCTGCAGGACTCATGTTGCCTAACCATGCGTTACCATTCCCCACTTGAATGTTGACAGTTGTATCATGTATCGTGTTGTACATGATGCAAAATGCTTAGTCATTCTGGTTGGTGGGAGGCAACAATGCAAGTTTGTCACAACACAGTGGCACAGCACAATCGCCTACACAGGCTCAGGACTCACTGCGCCGCTATTTGCGCATGCTGCATAGCGCGCACATGTATGCAGCAGCAGCAAACACCATCGCGTTACAAGCCATAGTGTTGCAGAGGGAGGCACATTCCATTACTTATAGTGCCTGCTGGCATGAGCGCTACCACCGAGGTTCGGGCGGTGCACCATGGCGCATCGTACGCATGGGGGCGGCGCATCAGCAGCGCTGCGGGGAGGCGTGCATGCGATCGCGGCGGTAACCCTGTTCTGCGCTGGCCCTGTTTGTCTCACCACAACCACGCAGTTGGCAGGTGTGTTGTGCATGCAACCTGTGCTAGTAGACCTTACACCACCACCACCACCACCACCACCACCACCACCACCACCACCACCACCACCACCACCACGTGCCTC
>BDDA01000535.1:41997-79194 GCA_001662385.1 Chlamydomonas asymmetrica
CTCTCTCAAGTAGCATGCGGCGGCGGCACCAGCGGCGGCAGGCAGCGGCCGTCACGTAAGGAGGCAGGGGTGCAGGAGTGGACATCAGCCTTGCACGTGCACATGCAGAGCTGACAGCAGCACTGCTGGCACGGCACTGCCCTCACCAGCACCCACCCGGACCGGCAGGGGTGGCATCACTTGGCAGCAGCAGGAGCACATGACGCATAGCAACCAGGTGCGTGCACAGCAGGCAGGTGCAGCATGCGTTGGCACGAAGGCCTAGGTGCACCACTGCAACCAGCATGCATTGAAAGTTGAGCGACGTTGGGCTCTGTATGCTGGCAGCAGCCAGAACAGCAGCTGAAGCCCGAGGCATGGGCAGGCCAAGTGTGTCTGTGATCTAGGATGAAGACACGAGCGTGGGCAATGTGTGGGTACTGCACTGAACTGGGAATCAGTGCTGCTGCTGCTGCTGCTGCTGTGGTACTCTGAAGCCAGTGAGTGCACTGATGCTGAACGCAAGGCTGAGGGCAAGCGTGCACTGCCAGCTGCGGGCAGTTACTACGCCGCCTGGCAGCCTGAGGTGCGCTGGCTGCCCCAGCCCGCGCGCCACAGTACCTCCACGCACAGCCCATAGCTCTGTTATAATTAGCTGCTGGTCTGCCAACCATGCTGTGAGTGTTAGATACAGAAGAAACAGAAAAGCACTTCACCACTGCAAGCATTCACCGACATACGAATCCACTGATGCTTAATGGCCTGCACACCATACCTGCTGCTGCGGTGGACCCCAACAACTCGCACCTGATGGCAGATAATTCTGCAATATGATATTAGCACTGCAGCACAGGCGGGTGATGCTCACTGTTCTTCCTGCCTATTCCACCAGGCATGGCACTCAGCAGCTGATTCCGCGGGTCAGACTGGAGAGCGTTGCGTGACAAGTGTGCACCACAAGTGACAGTGAGTAACTGGCGTGCACAGGTGCATAAAAACATAGCCATGGCTGCTTAGCTTCCGATGTGGTTTTTATGATGATTGTGTGGTGTTGCCCGTGTGGTGTTGCCCGTGGCCAGCATGCACCAGGCCGCACACCGTACACCGCGTGCTCGATGTTTGGGTTGACACAAGGTGACACATCCGAATCGCCTCTGCCCTGTGTACTCGCCTTTCTGGCGTCAGGCGTGCAAAACCCTACCACTTACTTTTTGGCAATGGGCGATTGAACTCCGTTGCAAGGTGGCGCATAAACATGTCATTGTTGCCTGCTATGCAATGGCCAGGAAGGAGGATCCATGTAGGTTCAGACCTGAAATGGGGCAGAAAATGATGGCACGCCACTAGCATGCAGCTTCTCAGCTCCAGCGCTTGCTCACTTCCCCGAGTCAACAGACACTCAGTGCTGTGGGATGCTCAAATGAATTTTCAGTGGATTGCCACATTCAGGTACATATGATCTGCACATGTCGCCGTTGCACGAAAGTACGTCTACATCGGTGCGTTGATCACGACACGAGCGAGCCGCCTTGTGTTGCACTGAGGCTACGCTGATTTTGACCAGAATCGTTGTTGGGAGATGGCAGCCCCCGACCCGATAGCTGGTTGCAGCTCTGAACTGGTGCAACAACTGCTGGACGCTTACGATGACCAAGGCCTGGTTATGTCCGCCTGCGAGGCGGGTTGCACGACCATTTTGGAGTGCACGATGTATATCGACCTCTCGCAAGTCAGGGATAATGCATCAGGCATTCAGAACGGCGCAAACGTGTCATTCCTTCTGTTCAGCGCCTACCTCGTCTTTGTCATGTGAGGGCTGAACACACGTAACCACTTGTCGTGAAGCTTTTGGCAGGTTGCCGATTGGAGCCTCTGCCTGGCATAAACCGGTGGTTTACTGTTGCAAGTCCACGTGCGCAGTGCAAAAACATTGACAACCGCACTGTTTCTTTGCACTTGCTCGCAGGCAACTCGGTTTTGCGCTCGTAGGTCTTGGGGTTTAGTTTGCGGTCAGCGGCTTTGTGGCCCAGTGAGCTCAAGCTGAACTTCCAAGTTGCTTCCTGCGGCCAGCGCATATTTTTTGTCTTGTGGTGCCGCCAAAGGCATATCAGCCAAGCAGTATCAACAATCCGTATGGATCTGGGTGTGTGTTGCTAACGAAGGGGTTGTGGTTGACCGCATGCCGTGAAGCATCTGGTCAAAACCCTAGCTCGCGTAAGTTGCAGGACGACGGCCACTGCACTGTGTGCAGGTGTGCGGGGGCTCAGTGAGGGCGAAGAACGTAGGCAACCTCCTCCTCAAGGTATGCACCGGGGCACTTCCTACCTGGAACTTGCTCGTCCTACCCCGCATCCTACCATACCAGGGATAAAACCCTATTTGCAGAAGTTCAACGGTCCACGGCAGCCCACATTCCCAAACGTGCCATGCTCTCCCTGGGGATCCGTTCAGTGCGCACATCAATGTAACGCTTTCGCATCGCAAGGATGGTGCGCTTCTTATGCCGTGTGCTGCACGCTGCGCAGAACATCCTCGATGCGTGCGTCGGCGCAATCGCGTTCTATGTCCTCGGGTGAGCCTTCTGCTGCTGCGGCAGCATTCAGGAGGGATAATCTGAAAAATTGATGTAATAGCCGCTGCAGTCATTGCTTCCAAAGGGTTTTGAGTGCCTGCTGCTGTGCGGCTTGCTGCTAGTGTGTGGCACTGTGGCTGCCACTACTCGCTGCTGGTGCCCGGCTACCTACCGGGCGGCCAGCCTGACAGTTGCAACCTGGATCAAACCGTGGCATGCACACCTGCACTTGCCAGCAGCACCGGTATGCACAGGTGCAGTTGCCATACAACACCTAGGGTTGCATTGCCTGTGTGCTACGCTTGCTGCTCTCGTGACGACAAATTTGTAGGCGCCCATGCTTGCGCCCATGCATGCTGTGGTGGCATGCATGCACGTATCCGTATTGCATGCGCCTTCCACATGGAAGGCGTTTGTTGGCCTTGCCCACTGAATGTGACAATATTTGTTTAACTGCAACCTTGTGTTCGTACTTCAGCCTTGCTCACCCTTGCTGTCACACACACACACACTGTACGCGCATGCGCAGGTATGGGTTCGCCTTTGGAGTCAAGAATGGCAATGACAACGGCTTCATCGGCAACTGGGACTTTGCACTGGTGGGTGCCACTCGCCTGTTAGGTGCAGTTGCACATCGGTGTTGTGCCAGCGTGTTTTCCCCCGCCGGCCCACGGTACATAGCATGCGTGCCAGCGTGCAGCCTGCCCGTAGCGCACACGCAAGCACGCATGGCTGGCAGCACATGGGTGGAGTGCCGTGCAAGTACGGCCAACACCCATGCACAACATGCAGACCCATGCATAATCATGAGTTCATTCCGTGCCCTGCCACGCCGGCTTGCATAACGCCATGCACAAGTCACCACCATGCATCACGCATCACCATAGGCCTTATGTAATGGCATTCTGACATGTGATTTGCAGACTGTGCAGGTGCCTCTCGTGTGTACATCAAGTGCCACCAATGCCGCCTGTCTTGTCCTGATGTTTTGAATCTGGAGCAGTGCACGTGGATGTGTAGCTGTTTGGTGCATGCTTCTTCAACCAACATCGTGCATCCGTACGGCTGCTTGAAGTAATCCTGCCTCTGCTTCCTGCTTGTCTGCGCTTGCTGCTGCGTATCTGTGGTGCAACCGACGCCTACTGTTCTGCGCGTGTGCAGAAGCAAACCGCCCAGGATGGGACATGGTGCGTGATGTTATGTGACTTCGGTGCATTAGTGAATGAATGCTTGATTGCTTTTTCGGTGATGTACTTGCATAGCAGCATCGGAACAAGGGCGCCTACTCAAAGGCGCCCTCACCTGTGCGGCCCCACACTGCGGCAGCAGCTGATGGTGCTGCTGACACTTGGCCGGGCTGGGGTGCGTCATGCGATGATATGAACAATGCAGGCATGCCCTGGTGAGCAGCGCTGGTGCCTCTTACTCATCAGCCATACAGGCAGTAACACCTGCTAGCTGCGCTGTGCGTGCGTTCTGCGCTCGCTCCACTGCAGGTCGTCCTTCATGTTCCAGTACAGCTTCTGCGCTGCCGCCACCACCATCATCTCAGGTAGGTACCACCATCATCTCAGGTAGGTACGCCACTGTGGGGGGCTAGTTGGAACCACGCATGATGCATGCGGCATTGCTCGATGGTGAGTGCAAACATGCTGCACATTCCCTGCTGCACTGGTGTGTTGACCCACTCCCATAGCGCAATACAAACAACCTTGTCCCCCAGCCCCACGCCTAACAACCACAATCATTACGCATCCCACACACAGCCATGCACCCGTACACATACGCCGCCCCACCCACCTGCATGCTCCCCGGAGCCCCCAGGACTGGACGCCCCCTGACACTGCCTGCATGGCACCACTTGACTGGCTGGGAGCATGTGTCTTGCCACACCATCATGTGCTCCAAGGTGTTCTTGACGTACGCCCCTCCAGCACCAACACACGTTGCGCACCCAGGCATGTATGCTGTGTTGTTGTCGTTGACGCCATGCCTGCCGCTGCCTGCTATTGTCACCTACCTGCCCGTGTGTATTGCAGGCGCTGTTGCTGAGCGCTGTGCGTTTGGCGCCTACCTGGGCTACGCCTTCTTCATGGTGAGAACCAGGCAGCCAGCGCAAGCGCGCCGCAGCGCAACCTGACAGCCCAGCCTGCATGCCATCACGCACAGTAGGCAACACCAGGCGCCCCCTGCCCCCCCCTGCCACATAGGTTGGTGCGGATTGCTTTGCACTCGAGCGGTGACTCTACACACAATGCTGACTGTGCCTGTGCCGCCTGTTGCTGTTTGCTTGCTGCCCGATCCGGTGCAACCCCCTGCCTCCCCTCCTCGCGCTGCGCTCCACCCCGCCAGTCATCGTTCGTGTACCCAGTGATCGTGCACTGGCTGTGGTCGTCCTACGGCTGGCTCAGCGCGTTCAACATGTGAGTGAAGGTTGTGCATGTCGGGATGTACATGGACACTGCAGATCCCGTCAGACCAGCAGGTGCAAAGTGCAAGCAGAATAATTGGGACTCGGGTGATCATTGAGTTATATGCCTCTCATGGCCCTGTGTAGCATCTCCCTCTCTGCGTAGTAGTGTTGGAGAGTCATGCTGTTAGTTGGTAAATATTGTCAGTTGGAAAGTCAGACCGGAGACTTGTCTCAGCCAAGCATCACTCATGCACACATGCATAACTACACCCTGGTACATACGGTATGCCCGACAGAGCTTGTTTTCGCTCGTGCCTTGTGCCGCTCCGATGCGTGCAGGAGTGATGATGGCTATGCCAAGATCCTCAAGACCGGCGCGATTGACTTTGCCGGCAGCGGCGTGGTGCACTGCGTGGGCGGCTGGGCGGCGCTGATGGGTGCATGGATCATCGGCCCGCGCGTGGGGCGCTTTGGCGCCGATGGCACGCCAAACGACATCAAGGGACACAACGGCACGCTGGTGGTCATGGGTGAGAGGGGGGGCGGTAGCAGCAGTGGAAATGGTGGCAGTGGAGGAGCTTGAGAGGGGTAGCAGCGTAAATATGACGAATATCTTAGCGCTGCATCATGTCGCATTCAGTTGTTTGGCTTGCTGCTGTGGCCTCGCTTTTGAAGTTGCTAGTATGTGCCAGTTGCAGGTGGTGCGCTCAAGCGTGTAGACTGTACAGGCACCACGCCTACTTCGCACCAGCCAGCACCACTAACTGCCCACAGACACCCACCCGCACTCACGCATGCATGCACTCACGCCTCCGTCATCACCCTGCAGGCACCTTCCTGCTGTGGTTCGGCTGGTACGGCTTCAACCCAGGTGCGCGCTGGTGGGCTGCTGTAGCAAGCCGACACGCCCCGCAACCAGGCCTGCTTCAGCGTGCTGCCACCACCTCTCCCACTCCCCACCTGCCTGCCTACCAGCGCAACCACCACATGCGCTCACTTCATTTCCTTCTGTGGCTGTGTGTCTTGTTGGCATGCCTCGTTATACCGCATTGGTGCACAGGATGATGGGCCGGTGGAGGCACACACATTGCGCTGCGTTCGGGGCGGTCTGCGAGCCCATGCCTGCTTGCTCCGGCCTGCTCCTGTCTGCTGGCTACATGCATACCCACCATCACCCAGACCTGTGTCATGCCATTTCGTACGCCACATGTGTATGATGCAGTGTGTGTGCTCTGAGTCTGAAGGATCCACTAATCGGTGTGTCTCTCTGGCGTGTGCTGCGCCAGGCTCCAACCTGGTCGTCGCCGACCCCGCCAGCGCCGTCATCGTATCACGCGTGGCCGTCACCACCACCATGGCGGGGGCCGCGGCCGGGCTCACCACGCTGGGCTGGAAGAAGCTGTGGACCAAGACCTGGGACATGCTGGCGGTGTGCAACGGCACGCTGTCGGGGCTGGTGGCGGTCACTGCCGGCTGCTCTGTGATTGAGCCCTGGTGGGTGGTGGATGATGGGTGATGGTGAAGATTGCATGGTGATGAGATCATGAAGGTGCTGCAATTACTCGGGCTGATCGGTTGAGAAGGTGTTGCATGCTGCTGAGCTGGAGCGGCCAGCCTTGCTATTGTCAGCGTCAGTATTACTGTAGGCGTCACTGGGAACGCCCTAGCTGGATCACTCCGCCCTGCTGCCGCTGCCGCTGCTGCTGCTGGCTGCATGCTTCATCGGCCAAGGTGAGGATGTGTAGGCTGCTGATGTGCACGCAATGCTCGCTCACCTGCACTGCTGTGCCTGCAGGGCGGCCATCATCGTCGGCTTTGTTGCCGCCATCGTGTGGAGCTGGGCCGAGGGCTTCACGCTCAATGTCCTCAAGGTCGACGACCCGGTGAGCAGACCAGCAGCAGCAGCAGATGTGGCCAACACACGCCGCTCTGGTGTACTGCAGTGGTACATCGCATCGGCGTGGCTGGCAAGCATTGCTTTCCCAGACAAGTGGTAAACCAAACCACATGGACACATTGTCGGTGCTGATTGATTACCTCCTCGGTCTCCTGCTCGTGCTGCCCGCACCTGATGCACACATACGCATTCACATACACGCCAGTATGCCTCACGCAGTGCCGCTTGTTTATCCCGCATTCGCATCGTGTAAGCCTTTTAAGACATGCAATGTGTAGCATTTGGTGTTTGGCATTTGTGCTCGCAGTGATGACTAGACCATGCGCAATGTGAAGCAATGCGTGCATGAGCTGCATCGGGTCTTCTGACCCTCCCCCCCTCTGTACCTCGCTGCTGGTCCTGCTGGCAGGTCGGCGCGTGGGCTGTTCACGCCGCCGCAGGCTCCTGGGGCGTGTTCTACGTGGGCCTCATGGCGGCGCCGCACTATGTGGAGGAGGTGTATGGCGCGTACGGCTTTGGCACGGACGCGGTGGCCGGCAAGAGGTAAGCGTGGTGCACATGGCGAGCAGCAGCGGCTCAGGGCGTGTGCAGGGGCAGCAAAGGGTGGCCAAGGAGAGGGGTCCAGTGAACGGCGGCAGGCCGGCTCTTTCCTCGGCCCAAGCAGCAGGGCCTGCAGCAGGACGTGTTGACGTGGGGTGGCTAAGCATGGCCAGTCATGCTGCTGACAGGCCCGCTTAGCGGCCCATCTCTTTCATGCACCAGTGTGCAAGCAAATAAAGTCCTTCTCGGTGCTGGTACATGTGTACAAACTAAAGATTATCGCAGTGTACGGCTCTTGTTTGAATGACCAAACTGCATCATGCCTGAGGAACCGGCACTGTGCTGCTTGCATGCAGGTACGGCATCTTCTATGGCGGCCACGGCCAGCTCCTGCTGTGCCAGTTCATCGAGATCCTCGTCATCTTTGGCTGGGTGAGAGCCGTGCCGTTGCAGCTAGCGCCTGCTGTCGCTCTTGCTCTTGCCCCTTGGCAGAGCAGGTGGCACCCACTGTGTCTGTGTCCTCCTCTCCTTCTTGCATGTGCCTGCCTGGCGGTTGCCTGGTGGCAGATTGACAAATGCCGTCTCTGTGCAACGCTGCCATGCTCCAGTCCGCTGCCATGAGCGCTGGTGGTGCGGTAGCGTCATGCAGTGGTGTCCTCGCCTTGAACCGCTGCCTGCCTGCCTGCCCGCAGGTGTGTGGCATGATGGGCCCCTTCTTCTACGCACTCAAGGTGGGCAGGAAGGCAGCAGCAGGCGCCAGCCCCCGCGTGTACCTGCAACACCTTACACCTGCCTGCCTACCTACCTGCCTACCTACCTAGCTGCCTGCATGAGCTCCTCCTGTCCTCCATTGGGCTGCGCATCATGCGCTGTGCGCTGCACGCACACAACCCATGCCCCCCCTTGCTGATGTGCATGTGACGTCGTGTGTGTGATCAAGGTGTGTACGTGCCTGCTGCTGTTGCTGCTGCTGCTGGCTGCCTCTGCAGCTGGCGGGTGTGCTGCGTGTGCCTGTGGAGAGCGAGGTGGCGGGCCTGGACGCGAGCCACCACGGCGGCAGCGTCTACGCCAACCATGACGCCGCTTACGGGGAGCCCGGCGTGCCGCCCGTCATGGCGCCCTCAGCAGCCAAGACCGCGCAGGCTGGCGGCGCAACGGTGACGGTGGCGGACAGCAGTGCAGGCAGCAGCCCGGGCCGCACTGCACACGCACAGCCTGCAGTGTAACGAACTGGCATGTTCACCGCGCTGCACCAATCCGGTGATCGCATCCCTGCAGCGCGCAGGTGTGACCACACACATCACTCATGTCTGGGCGCTGACCGCTGAGGGGGTGTAAATGCCCGCATGTACAAAGCACAACCAGAACCACCACCATATGTTGACATATACCGTAGCTGCATGCAACTGATAGCGGCACACCAAAACCACGTCACGCAAAATGTGCAACGCACTCGCCTGCCGGCTACACTTTTGCCATGACGCCAGCCGCCTTTGTGTCTTGCGACGTGCACAGTATGCCACGCCACACGTCAGTGCCTTCCCCGCTCAGTGCTGCTGCCTCGCACACATGATGACATACTGGCCGGGGCGCCTTGCGGTGTGCACTGCCTTATGGTGACCCTTTAGCAATAGCAGCGCAAGTTGTGTTGTGCATAATGGCCGTTCACCTTTTTCCTGCTTTTCTTTAGAGTTGTTTCTGAGCGATGCCTGAGCAGCCCTGGTGTGTTGACTATGTATTGCCCTATGGCTGTGTCGCCGGGCTGGACCCCTACCCCCCCGGCATGGCCCATCTTGGACCCACAAGCTGCTGGCATGCAATGCTGGTCTACAGCCCCACCGCATGGCGCTCACCTGCACGGGTTGGAAGGCTATGTGTATTGTGTGTACACACCATGCGTACTTATGCCGCGCTCTTGGCAACCATCCACAGCAGCGCAGTCTCCTGGGCGACCCCTCTTTTCACCTCACCTCACCTTGGGACAGCAATAGGATGAGTAGCGCTGCGGCTGTGTGATGTCCCTGCCTGGCACCATGACGTGCGCCCCGCATGACAGCGGCTCTTGCTGCTGCCTGGTGCAACCACCCGCGCGCAAGCAGGTTATACAGAGACTGCCATTGGTTGCGGTGAACGCATGAGCGTGAGCGTGAGCGCTAGTGACATTGATTGTGCGTGATTCCATACAGAATAAAGAGCGTGACACCTCACTTGTGCAGCAGTGTAGTCCTATGTGTGCCTGAGCGAAACTGAGCATGCTGAGCTGGTGCCCCTGTCTTTTTGCTTGCCTGCCTGGCGGCTGGGTGTGGATCACGTTGCGATTAACACATTCGACCTAAGAACCTAACACACAAGCTCTGCGCTGGCTGGCTGTTGCTTGCCTGCATGCGTGATTGCCTGCCTGCTGCTTACCGCGCCGCTTGCCTAGCCCGCACCGCTGCTTGCTTTCAACAATTCCACATCATGGTGCTACACAAGACAGTGAGGCGCTCCGAAGTGCTTGGGGACATGCTCATGCAGGCGCTGGCAGGCATCATCCCCACCCCTTTGGTGCACTCGGACGTTGTGTAACACGCTGTGAATACTCTATGCCTAGCTGGCTGATGAGCGGAGGCGGTACTGCTTGCGGCCCCCTGTGAGGCATGCAGCACCTGCAGTGCCTTGCGGGTTGCGGGGGAGGGCAGGGTGTACTGGTCAGGTAAGCTGCACACGTCCTCACGCCCAGCGCAAGGTTGCAGCAAGGGGGGACAGCAGAATGAGCTGCTGCTGTGAGCGGGCTGTTGTGGCATCATTGCTGCCACTAGCAGTGCGAAACTGGTACCACACTTTTGTGCACGAATGCAAGAGTGACATACACCCCCCCTGCCCTTCAGGCCTGGAGGGTAGCTGTGCTATGGATGTGAGGCATGGGTCATGGCACAGGCAGGTACGGTGCAGTACGGGCTGCACAATGACCTGCTGTACCAGCAGCCGCATCATGCAGCAGCAGACGCATTGCAGCTATAGCAGCAAGACGAGCGACGATGGCCTCACTGTGCAAGCATGCAGCGGCACATGAGACAGTGACAGCGGGTGGCCCCGCATGGCGTTGGCATTCAGATTATAACTCATAAACAAGACAACAGGGAGTTGTTAAAAGTTACCAGTGCCTGCAATGCTACACAAATGTATGGCATGAACGGTTGTACACTGTTGTATATCATGATGTTTTGAGCAATGGGTTAGGACCTGGAGAGGGGCTCGTTCAAGGTTCGCGCGCTGGCGTATGGCGGTTGGCACACGCGTTGGTGTGTGACTGCAATTCATGGTACAGTGTCTGAATCACGCGATTGGGTACGCGAGCGCACGCACTTGGTGCAATGGACAACATTGTGTATTGTTCACGGCAACCGAAGATGGAAGGAATGTGCGCGCAGGGATATCTAGCTCTACCTATCGCACGACCCTGAGCTCAACGCACAGGGTCACATACCGGCAGCACCAGGCAACCACCAGGGCAGGTGCGTTGCTGCAGCCTGGTCCCAAAGCCATAAGAGCTACATGCCAGCAACAACATATTAAATGCGAGTGCCATATGCGAATGTCTGTATATGCGCGCCTGACGTGATGCAGCGTGCGCCCTCAGCGTGTGTTGCGTGTGTGTGGCCAGCCAATGGGCAGTAGGGGCCGGGGTAGGCGCAGCAGCCTGAAGTCGCACCCGCGCGCCGGACCTCCACTCAGCCCCCTGAGGCAGGACTGCGATGCGCTGGGCTATATGACGATGAAGGCACCCGCAAGCGCCACTGCAACACTGGTGGTGTACTGTTGGTGCATCTGTCTGTGTGCTGACGCGGCCGCGTACAGTTCGTGCACCTGAAGTCACGCCTGCCTGATCTTGTGCCGCTGCTGCTGGCGCCGCCGCCGAACGCAGCGCCACCTAGTGCAGCGCTACGCAGCGCTTGCCGCCCACCCAGCAGCAGTACGTAGGTCACGAGGAGCGACGCACGACTAACAACTCTTATTCCAGTTCCGCCTGCTGTGCAGCAGGCTGCCCGGAGTGCAGCGCTGCTGCTGGCCCCGGCGCCACTGTCACTGCGTGCGCATATGCGCGTGGTGGGTGGGTGGGTGGGTGGTGGGTACCGTGGCGCGCTAGCGGCGCCGCCTGTCCTCCCCCGGCGGGTCCTCGGGCGCGGGGCCGTAGTATGTGACGTAGTAGCCCTTGTGGATGTCGCCCTGTATGGTGTCGGCCACAGGCGGGTCCCAGCTGGCGCAGCCCTCCCAGTTGATGATCATGCCGGGCGCCACCAGCGCTGGCCAGCCGTATGAGCGGAAGCAGAAGTTGAGGCGGTCGTGCTCCAGGCCGTTGTTCACCACGCCATACCTGTGAACCGTGCAGCGGTGCAGAACGCGTGCATCACATGAGATGTGGGTTCGTGAATTAGGAGTCTTGAATACCAAGCCAGCCGGTCGAGCGCCGTGTGAGTGTACGTGTACGTGGTGCACTGTGCAGGGCAGCCTCATCAGGCGACGCGTCAAGAGGACAGCAGCACCCGCAGCCCGCAACAATGCTCGGTTCCATGAAACACAGCGGGACAGAGAAGGGTGCATGGGCAGGGGTTGCACGCAGAGCAGATTCCGCACGCAGGCTGCCAGCGCCACCAGTCAGTCCGTGCTGCGCGCAGGCATTGTGCTTGTGCGACCATATGCACACGTTTGGCTGCCAGACAAGGTGTGCCCTCACGTGCGTATGATCCTCACTGACCTCCTACGCTGTCCTAGGCACAGGTCAGCGCGCCAGCAGTGATAATGACTGCCGAGCAGTGTGCCCTCCTGACGCCCCACCCCCTGCCAGCACAGCGCCTCGACGCCCCACCCTGACGTCCCGAACTCGGACGGCTGGCCCCCACACCCTCACTGCTCTCCCTGCTCACCTGCACTCTGTCTTACGGAACGCGTCTGCGCGGGTGAAGGCGAAGCCGCCGAACGCGCCCAGCACGCTGACGCCCGCGCGGCCCTCGTACTCGCGGCACAGCGGCGCGAGCGCTGCCTGCGGGAACACCGTCGCGCACTTGCCGGTGCCCATGGACATAGGCGGGTGGCCCTTCACCGCGCTGTCAACCTCGCTGGTGTTCACCCACAGCGCCCAGCGGTCGCAGTAGCGCGGCGCCGCGCCGGGCACGCTGGCAGTCACCTCGTGGCCCAGCTTGCCGGGCTTCAGGCCCTCGTGCCAGTCAAACCAGCCGCACAGCCCGTTAGCGTGCAGGGACACCCAGTCCTTCCCGCTGACCGGCAGGAAAGCCTGCAGCTCCGCCCTGATTTGCTCTGTGTCCCAGGGCCAGCACATATCGGTGTCGACCGAGAGCACGTAGTCGATGTGCTTGTAGCGGGGCTCGTGCAACGCGTCCACGTACACGTTCCTGGCCTCCCCAAGGAGCTCCATTATGCGTGACTTGTCCGCAACCAGCTCGTTGGCCACAGCGGCTGGCAGGGACAGCAACTCGGCGGTCAGGTGCTCCGAGCCAAACTCCCGGGCCCAAGAGTGGAAGTCTGCACGTGTTGCGTCCTCGCTATCATTCTCTACCAGCACCACAGCCGTGTGCTTGAATAGCTTCGATAGGCGATGGATGTTGTGCAGGATGTAGGGCAACAAAGGCGCGACGTCCCTCCCAATCATGCCAATCATCACGCTCAGGTCCGAGACTTGTGTCCCAGGCGGGTGAGGCTCCAGGTGCGGCGCAATAGATGACCTGTCACGGATCTCTATTGGCAGCCTGGCGTGGTCTACCCTTAGGTTGACGGGCATCAAAGGAAAAGAATCGTCCGGCGGTCGCTCTGGGTGGTGCATCGTGCTTGCTTGGGCGGCCAGCGCACCAGCACAGAGCAATAACAGGGACCGCCATGTGCTTAATTGTGTAATCATCGTGAGCTATGCAGTTAGCTTGGGAAGCTCACACATGTGTAGGTCAGTCTGGCAGCAGGATTAAGCGCCTCGTCGTGTGTGACACCCGAGCGCGGGTGATGAACAGGCAGCCTTCAGCTAATTGTTTGTTATGCGGTGCGCATTCAGGTAAGCATTGTCAGGGCATATGTGTGGGCCAAAGGTTAAATTTGCTGCCTGTAGAGGGGGGTTGAACGCGATGCTTGCTGCTGCAGGTGGTTTAGTGGTTGAGTTCAACTACTTATGGGCAATGCAATGCCAAAGCGGTGGTCGAGACAGGCCATCACCGTGGCATTGACATCAAAGCGCTATCTATGTTTTTAATGTCTATGTCAAGCTCGCCAGGCAGCTGATGTTGCTGGCCATGAACATTCGTGCGAAACGCTGCCGCCAGCCACCTTCGAAGGCAGCAAGCGTCTGCCCTGGGGCGGCGTCAGCGTGCAGCTGCTTCTCAAACCATTTCAGACTCTTGCAGCACAGGTGAGGAGCCCAGCTGCTGCTTGCTCAACCCAGCAGGCGTCCACCAGGGATGGCCGCAGCCACCTCGGCACAGCGCAGTGGTGGGCCATTGGTGGACAGAGCGGGGAGCGATGTGGCGCAGCGTGTGCGCACGCTGGCAGGTCAGTGCAATTCTGCCATTGCCTGCCGTCCTAAAATATCTGTCTACCCTCACCCTGCGTGTTCTTGACTGCACAGGCAGGGCAGGCCCCGGTCAGCTGCTCCACACCCCGACAGCAACAGCGCGCCCAACCGCATGCGATACCATGAAGCCGCCCCTGCCATGGCAGGTACACTGCATTGCCGCTGGCAGCACTGCTGCGCTGCCAGTACTGCCCTGCTGCTCACTCACTGCTCCTCAAAGGCATACGTACAGTCACACCAGGATGCGTGGCGGTGCGGGTGTTGTGGCTTGTTGCCTGACGATGCGCGTGTGCCTCCATGTCAACCGCACATCACACCCTATAGCCCTATAGCCCTAGCCTTAGGCATGCATGTGCGCCTCCACACTGCCGGAGGCAGCACAGGTGAGGGTACAGTCGTCGTCAGCATGTGCCTGATGGTTGCCAGCAGCGCTACCTCAAGGTCCTGCACTACGCAGAGTTGCATGCCATGCACCCAGATTGTCGTTCCCAACTTGCTCTGACGGGAGTGCGATAAAATGGCATTATTGCTGATGCGATGCAAAGGACGCTCAACCGCCTGGACGGATACTGGTGGTACATGATTGCTGAACATTTCCATCACCATGCAGCCTTGCGTGACTGTGCTCGTGTGGCTCTTTGGCTTCCCCAAGATGGTCAGCAGGTCTGTTGCTGCGCTTGCAGCACCTCGCTTGCCTCATGGTCCCCATCCGGTGCGGCCGACACGCTCCTGATGTTACATATGGTACACACATACACACACCACTCCCTAAGGCTGCTCGCAATGTACGTTGCGCGTTGCAGGTGTGGATACGTCATGTCATGCCATGTCACGTCTGATCGCGCACTGCCAGCAGCACCACCGCCACCTACGCATTCACGCAAAGTGGTGCGGCAGGCAAGCACCACCACGAACAGATCCCACAACGCAGAGACACACACAATGCCAGTCGCGTACGCAAATATACTTACATGTCAGCACAAGCGAGGCCAGGTGGGTGGGCTTCAAGTTCAAGAGGGCGCATCGTCACAGCGCTGCGGCGGGTGACCTGTTGGCCCATGAGGCGCTTGCACCATACATCCCACCACACCACATCACAACGCACCACCTGCGCCGCTGTGTGCATAGCGGCTCCATCCAACTCCATAACGATGCTCGGGACAGGAACCACCAAATGAATGAATGATACATGACATGGGATGAATTAAGGTGTTGCGACAGCCATGAGAAGCACTGTGCAAGCAGTGCGGTACTCCTGCCCTTGAGGTCGACATCACAGGTGTCATCGTTCATCATCAATTGCAGCGGGCGATGCGCGCTCAAGGCTCATATGGTCGAGGGGGCCATGGTGGTGGCCTGCATGCGCTGGCTTGCCATCACCTGCGCTGGCTTCAGCCTGGGCCGCCGCTGCAGCCTCCCACGGCAGGCGCGCTCTCCACCTCCACCTCCAGCTGTTGCTGCTGCTGCCGCTGCTGTTGCTGCCGCTGCTGGTGCCGCTGCTCCTGCGCAGCTACTTCCTGCATGTGCGCTGCCGCCGGCACCAGCGGGCGCAGCAGCGAGCGGATGTAGTGCATGCGCTCGTTGGCGCTGTGCGGGTCCTCGCCACGCACCTGCGCCCAGCGCCAGGGGTCCACCAGCACCACGGCCCAGCCCAGAGCCTCAAGCACATGCACCAGCCAGCGCGTGTCGCCCAGCGCATGCAGCGCGAACTGCGTGTGGGCAGGCTCTGCGCGCGGCCGCGCGCCGCCCACAACACCGCCCCCGCCAGGGCCGCCACCCGCGTCAGCGCCTGGGTCAGTGCCCGCGTCAGCGTCTTGGTCACCGTGCCGCTGCTGATGGGGCACGCGCAGGCAGCCGCCCGGGCCGGGCAGCAGCAGCGCCACCGCCACACCATGCTCCGCCAGCGTCACGCAGGGCGGGAGGGGCAGGGGGATTGCGGGGCAGGCGGGCAGGCGGGCAGCGCGCTGGGGAGGCGCCACCACCCAGCGCTGCTCCTGCGGCAGGCTGCGCGGGCGGCCCGGCAGCTGAGGCAGCGGCGCACCCCCGCTGTGGCGCTGCACCGCCGCCAGCGCCGCCGCGTGCACCTCCTTGTCAAGCGCAACGCGCTGCCTGCGCCATAGCGCCGCTGCGGTGCTGCGCTCAGACCACACGCACGCCAGCGTGTTGACCCACTCGTCCCACAGCAAATCAGTCCGTATGGGTCTCCCGCCGCCACCGCCGCCGCCGCTGGTGCTGGTGCTGCCGCTGCTGCTGCTGCTGCTGGGGTCGTCCGCGCTGAGGGCGCGACCAGCAGGGGTGCTGCCATCTCCCGCCCAGCCAAGCGACAGCAGCACATGCAGCTGCGCATGACACATCACACACACGGGCACACAACGTGCGTAGGTATATACGTGCAGGCAGGCGGGGCAGAGGGCTGGATGGTGCAAAACAGCGTGCGGTGCGACAATGCAACAATGGCATGCAAGGGGTCTCTCGATCTCACTGCGGTCGGCATCAGTCGTAATGAAGAGGGCAGTGTCTTGGCAAAGAAAGTCTACCTAGACTACCTAGACTGCCTCGCTGAGTGCCAAAGCCAGACCTCTATCAGTATGCCCTCTTGGAACTTCTTTCCACTGAGGTTCAGACCCCGTTCCCAGGCCCTCATCAGCGCCAGCGATGCAAACCCTCATGGCTGGCTGGCTGAGGCAACAACACCCCTCAGCCCATCACTCGTCAGTCACCACCAAATGGATCGACCCCCCAAGGCAAGGCAACCCAGTAAGGCGTAGCCTCCGCCTGCTGGTCTCATACCTGCTGCCGCTGCTGCTGCTGGCGGGTGGGGCCTAGGTCTGTGCCTCACCTGCACCGCCTGCAGCCAGCGCGGGTCGTCAGGGTCCTCGCGCTGGCGCCGCACAGCACTCGCGTACAGCGCTGACACACGCGCCCCCACAGAGCCCGCGCCTGCGCCCGTGCTGGTGCCTAATGACGATAGCGGCGCAGACTCTGATAGCGACGCGGGCGCCAGCAGGCAGGCGGCCCACAGCAGCTGCAGCAGGGCAAAACAATGCCACAGGCACAGCTGTGTGACATGGGGCCTAGTAGGCATGGGGCCGTGAGGCAGGCAGGCAGGCAGGGAGGGACCAAGACCGGGTGAGTGGACCGGGAGGGGCACCAAGCCACACACCCTCACACGCAAGGCTCACGCACAACGCAGGTAGAGGCCAGGCAGGTTGACACATCACAGGCAGGCAGGTAGGTAGGTAGGGGCAGGTGGACTGTCCTGCGTCTGCAGCCGCACGGGGCTGGCCTCCGGCCTGCCCCGGGCATGGTGCCAGCAGGAGCAGAGAGGCAGTGCACGCAGCAGTAGTGCCAGCAGCGCTGCGGCCATGCAGGCAGGTGCATACGGCTGCTGCTCCGTGCACATCTGGCACTAACCACCCCCTGCCCCTGCTCATGTGACGTGACATGACGTGGCCCTACCTGGAGCAAGTGCAGCTGGTCTGACAGCGCCTGTCCGCCTCGACCAGCAGCATGCAGCGCCAGCAGCACCACGCTGCTGCTGCTGCTGCTGGCGGAGCCAAAGGCGGCGCTGGCGGTGGCGGTCATGGCATTGCCATCAGCGGCCGAAGAAGCGTCCAGACGCGCGTCACACAGGCCGAGCGCCGCCAGCGCTGCTGCCAGCGCCGCCAGCTGAGCGGGCTGCATGGCTGCAAGCGTCACACCGCCATGCCACTGCTGCGCCACCGAAAGTGCGCATTCGGCGCATGCCAGGGTTAGCGCCGGTATAGCCGTATCCCCACCACCACCACTACCGGGCTCGTCACCCTCCTGGGCATCCGCTGCGCTGTGCGGCAGGCGCTGGCCCGACAGTGCTAGCGCCTTCACCGACACCTCAGCGCATGCCGCAGCGCAGTCGGCCAGCGATGCCAGCAGCGCTACCAGCTGGTCCGGAGGCAGCAGGTGATGCTGGGCATGCATGTGTGGGGACGCAGCGCCCGCGCCTGCTGCTGCGCCTGCTCCCGCTGCTGCCGTCACTGCCTGCCGGAGGTCAGCCAGCCCGCCAGCGCTGGCACGCGCCGCCGCTACCAACCTGGCGTGCAGCGCCGTCAGCAGCGCCTGCTGCGCCGCCATGCCGCCCCCAGGCGCCACCGCCGCCGCCGCCGCCTGCCACAGCACCACTGCGGCGGGCAGCGGCATGGCGGGCAGCCGGCCGGCGACTGCTGCCGCCAGCGCGCACGCGTCCCCAGCGCTCAGCGCCTGCAGCGGCGCCATGGCCCGCGCCTGCAGCACCAGATAGTCGGCGTCCCACCGCGCCCCGGCGGCTCCGAAACCCGCTGTGTGCATGCCGAAACCGTGAGCGCCTCCCCCGGCATCGCCCTGCTGGGTGTTTCCCAGTAGGTGCGCGCCTGCCATCAGCAGCATGGCGTCGCTGCTGCTCTTGCGCACGAGGCGCTCCAGGGCCTTGTAGCTGCCTGTGAAGGGGAACGACGCGCGCTGGTGGTGGGGCAGCACCAGCGCCTGGCTGACGGCGCGCGCGGCGCTGACAGCCACCCCCAGCACTGCCAGCGTGCTGACGGGTGGCGGGGTCGCGCAGGGCTCTCCCTTGGCCCTGGGCTGCAGCGCCAGCAGCAGCACCAGCTGCTCCAGCGCCGCACAGGACAGCGCCGACAACAGCCTCGTGTGTGTCGCAGCGCTGCTGGCAGCAGTCGTTACACCAGCAGCAGTGGCACCTGCGCCTGCGCCACCACCATCACCAACACCGCCTTGGCCGGCTGCTGCTGCTGCTGCTGGCTGCATGGCAGTGCTCAGCAGCGGGAACACACACGCCCCCAGGTGGCATGCCAGCAGCGGAGGCAGGCCGCTGGGCACTCCCATTGAGCTCAGCGCCGTCGCTACCTGGATGAGCGCCAGCAGGTCACGCAGCAGCACCGCCTCATGCGCCGCCTCCTGCTGCTGGCGCCGCCTGCTGGCCACCAGCCCTCGCGCTTCCGCTGCTGCCGTTGCCGCTGCATGCGGCAGGCCACCTGAAAGGCTGTTGCTAAGGCTGCCGCGGTCGCCTGCCGCTGCCGTCGGCGCTCTCGGCAATGCGACAGCGATCTCCTGCATCAGTGCTTCGCCCTGCAGCGCGGCGGCCTCCGCGGCGCCCGCCAGCATCTGCCGCACCTTGCTAGGACTGCTGTGCGAGTGGGTTGCGCGCTGCACGGCCACGCTGTCCACCACCGCCCTGCACACCTGCGCCAGCTGCGGCAGCGCCAGCCCCCCGCTGGCCACCAATGCGCTGGCCATCTCAGCGCTGCGCCCGCCCCCCTGCGCGTCATAGGCCCCCCTGGCCGGATCATGCTGCTGATCATGCTGCTGATCCTGGTGAGGTGGTGCAGCAAAGGCTCCGAACATGCGCTCAATCCAGGATGAGAGTGAGGCGGAGGGCCAGGGAGCCAGGCCATGCGCGTTGCTGCCGCACAGGCGACGCCCTACTTCGTCCGCTGCGGCGGTGAAGAGGTCATGGTGGTAGGCGCCTAGCGCTGTGTAGGCCGCCAGCAGGGACGCCAGCTCAGCGGGGTGAAGGTGCGGCAGCGCGGGCACCAGCGGGCGCGCGGCCGCCGCCATGAAGGCGTGGCGCGGGTGGTAGCGCACGGCCGCGAGTGCGGACAGCAGCGCGAGGAGCTGCGGGCGGGGCAGCAGCTCCAAGGAGGGCTGTAGCGCATCACACAGCAGCTGCCAGGACGAGTGGTTGGGCGTGGCAGCCGCCAGCGCAGGCGGGGCAGCGGGCGGCAGGAGCACGGCGCTCAGCGGCGAGATTGTCAGCAGGCCACCGTCACCGCCAGGCGTGCCGGCATCACCGGCTGCTTCAGAGCGGGGCGGTGCTGCTTTTATTGAATTTAAGACCTCTGGCCACGTTGGGTCAAGGTTCACAGTCCCGCTTGCTTCATCCTGGCCGGGGCTGAGTGCTGGGCCCGCAGCGGACGCACGTGCTGCCAGCAGGACTGCCACCTCCACCAAGGCGCTGGGTGGAAGAGCGGTGGACAGGATGGCCTGCAGGACTGGCTGTGGCACGCTTGCCTGCCACACCAGTGGGCCGTGGCTGACCGATTCGTGCACGAGCAGCCGCACGACAGCGTCGCGCCGTTCGCGCAGCGGTGAGCCGGAACTCAACACAACCTGCAAGAGCTGCTGGCCCGGCTGTGCAACGTCGGTGCAGACCTTATGCTGCTGGCTGGCTTGGGCCTCATCCAGTGGCGCGCTCGCTGCTGGCACCGTTGACTCTGCTACATCTGCAGTGCTGCACAGCCCGCTGAGCACTGCTGCCGGTGCACTCTGCGGCTGGTTGTGCTCATACTGCAACCATACCTTGCCCTGTTCATAATGCAGTCAAAAGCACGTGCTGGAGAGGTGGTTGTTTTTATTACAGCTGTATGCGCAGCAACACTTGTAACAGGTAACTTGCCTGCTTCGCTAAGCTTGGGTCCGCAAGCAAGGCCGCCCGGCACAGGCCAGAAGCACACAGCGACGCCAATCTGACAAGCTGCAGGTGCTGCATTGCCCTTTCCCATCAGCAACTAGTTGTGCTCCAACACACTGCCCTTGCAACACTCGTGTGCTGGGGTGGTTGAGGGTTACGTGCCATTCATCAGACTCTTATTGTGTACACTCAAGAGTACTATGTGGAATATCATGAGTGAATAGCCTTGCATCTGTTGTTTTGCTCTTTGCACAGCAAGCACCAGATTAGATTACAAGCACCTGTCGGCAGTGCCAACATTCAGGTGGTCCGTCAAAATGGGATTGGACAAGACAGATCGAGAGCTCATTGGAGTAGTGATGGTACAAGCTGGGACGTGCCATGCCCAGCGCAAGCAGCGATGCAGTGCACGGCGGTGTCCCGCATTATATCACAAGCGATGAAACAATACAGTTGCATGCGACTTGCACACCCAAACAGGAAGAATTATGCTTGCAGGGACCACTCCTGCTCATGCATGACCATGTAGTGCTGTATATTACATAAAACGCTCACACCCTTCGATGTTGAGGGCAGTGGCGCGTTTGGCCGCGCCTCCGCCAGACACTGTGTCTGGCTGTATCACCGAACTTCCATAATCACCAAACTGCTTCTGGTTTACTTGCTGCCACCAGTAACGCTGCTGACAAAGGCATCGATGCTCTTCTTCACGCTCGCCCTGCGCAGGCGGGGATAGGCAAGGCACAGGTTTGAAATGCCGTTATGAACATAGCGCACAGCGCTGTAGGCCAGGCCATTGCGCATATGACGCAACACTTTAATACTTCAGGCAGACTGCTCACCTCTCGTCGGGGTCAGTGAGGTAACGGTAGGCAAACACGCCAGTGACAGCGATGCCGAGCAGCTCCAGTGTCTCCTTGATGATGGGAATCTTGTCCACAGCGTCGATTGTGGCACCGATGGCAATCTGAGCAACGACCACGCCAATGATAATCGCCACAGCAGCGGGCTTCTCGCTGTCGGCCGTGGTCTCCCACTTGTCCTACAGGTTGGCGAAACGGGGAATGTGAATGAGACTGGTGCAGCCCTTCAGTCAACCGAAGCAGCAACTGAGACATGTTATGTCCCTGGTGTAGGGAGTGTTTACGCATGTCTGAGCTACGTCAGCGCTTGCAACCCCCCTCCACCTGACAGCCTTGGCTAGGCAGCCAGCACAGCGCACAGGCGGTGACTCAGGCTTGCCCAGCAAAGATCTCAACGGTATGCCAATACAACTTGGAGCAAGGTTTCAGACAATAGGTGCACAGTTCCATGCAAAGTGGCGCGTGTCGCAACCAACCGCAACGCTGAACGTACCTTCACCCAAGCCAGGGCCTTGTCAGCAGACTCCTGAAGCTTGGCAGCAGTGTCAGAGGTACCCTCAGAGCCTCCAGAGCTAGAAGACACGCGCACATTCCCTGTGCAGTATCAGGCAGGGTACTCAGGGCGAGCCAGGACGATCACAGGAAACACTCCACACCAACCACGAGTAATCATGCCGAGACTCCCTGCGCAGGGCAAGACTCACTCAGAGGACGGGGCACAGCCACAGCGACCTTGCGGGAAGCCCTGCATTCAAAGCAGGGGCACGGCAAGAATACAGCAAGGCCCAGTATACACACACGCTTATCTCGCTCGTTTCGAAATCCCGGTGTGAGTGCACTGAGCCTGCCTGCCAAGCAAGAGCGCACAACTAAGGACAAACAACAGATATGCGTGCATAGATGCGCCTGCTGCAAAGATCAGGAGCCTGACCTGATGGGGCCAGCCCTGGCACTGGCGGTCCGAGTGATTGAGAGTTGCATCCTCAGGGGACTGGTGAGGGTGGTTCCTCCAAGCGAGAGTATGAAGAGAAGATAACAACGACGTACAGCGCTGCTGTAAGACGAAATGAACTATGTGACCAGGGCAGGGCGTGCCCCTCAAGACTTGGCCAATGATAAAAGTGCGCATGCAATTGCATCCGCACTAGTCATAGGCAAGACTTCGCCTGAGGGTTCGTGAATGGGCCCGAATACAACACACACGGTAGCCAGCAAGTCCTTTAGCAGGCCTGTGTGCAGCCTGCATCGTGCGGTTGCTGATGTCTTGATGCCACACAGAGTGCAACGCTTGCAACGCCTCCGACAACACCGATCACAGTGACACCCTTGCCTATAGGCTGGGCGCGATGCAGCACATGTTTGGAAGCTCTGCCCAGGGTGCTGATTGCAGCACAACGTTCTGCTTCGGTACGAATTTACCGCCTGACAAATATCGGCCAACAGCCGAGAGCACTTTTGAAGACCACTGCCTGCAGTGCATCAAGTTTGTATCAGCTAGTTGGTAGGCTGCACGACAACTTGTGGACAGGGCATCTCCAAACGTGTGCAGGCAGCAAACCTGACATCTATCTGCTGGTTGCCGCCCACCTGCAGGAAATGGCCAGGCTCAACCTTCCATCGCAAAGCCAGCTGCAGTCTCTGACTCCTCCCCCGTATTTATCCCGTTTGGTGATATGGCGGGCGGGCTCGGTTCCAGCGAAGGCAAGTTTGTATCCGGTGAAGTGTACCTACCTCCTAACAGGCGCTGTGAACGGCAATGCAATTGTGCAGAGGGTCTTGCACTTGACATAGTGCTTCCTGTCACTGCAGTAGCTGTTGCGTCTGTCCTGTGTATGCCAGGTGAATCCCTCATTCTAGTGTAGAGGGTAGGCTTTGCAAACAGCCAACGACTTTACCGCACCAACGTTCATCGTGTGACAGGCAAGCGCAGGGCTCAACGACATGCGGCCAGCAGGAACGGATTTACACCAAATAAAGCTGGGAGCAACTTGGTGTTTCATGCTGGGATGGCGTTCGACAATCGCCCCCTTGCTGAGGAGCACCCCGGTACGCAAGGCTTCGATTCAGCGGTTGCCAGCGCCTCAACACAAGGCCAGCACACATCTGCGCCTGACAGTCAACTCGTTGCTCCTTCAGCAACCAGTATGCTTCCGTTCCAGTTCTCTGGTGCTGTAAGTTCTGCCGTGGCCCCGAACACGGACACGCACATAGCTCTGGCGTCGGACGAGGCTTCCAACCCGCTGGACGACCTCATAGAGATGTTGTTGGAGCCGGCAGAGGAAGGTGGAGGGGATGTTCCAGATGCGGGCGCTGCACTGCCCCACGGTAACGCGTCGGCGTCGTGGCTTGCACCTGCGACTGGCAATGCGCCGTTATTCGCTGGCACACCGGCCGGCCCTCGGCCCACTGAGGTGGCTGGTGGTACCTTTCTTGGCTTTGCTGGTGAGGAGTGTGACGCACACAACACATCACGATTGAATACACCTGACACGACTGTGTTGCTCTGGTTGCTGTGCGTGGCTCTGGCACCACGTCTGGAAGTGTGTGTGCTGGCTGGGTGCAGCAAAGGCACTAAGCGTCGGCTTGCCACGTCGCTGCACATACCGTGACAGGGCGCCGCTCCTGACGTGCGCTATGCGACAGCGATCCATTGCAATGTGCAGTACGCAGCTTCCATTGGTGTGGCATCCGCATGCATGCTGCGTGCTAGTAGGGGCTAGCGCTCCATTTTGCTCTGCTGGTCCGCTCCGCAGCCGTGACACCCAACACGTGTGTGGCTATGCGTGTGTCACGCACGTGCGCAGCAGGCCAAGTGGGCAATCTGGACGCTGGTGGCTCAGCGCACGTGCAGCTTGGTAGCGGGGTCAGCCCCATGCAGCAGCAGCAGCAGCATCAGCAGCAAGCCCAACGGGCACATGTCGACGGTGTTACAGCGCAGGGTGTTGATGAGGGCGCCCCGGGTCGCAGCTCTGTTGGGCTCACCATGCAGGCTCAGCAGGTGCAGATGCAGGCGCAGGCGGCGCCGCTGCCTGGTGGCCTGCCGCTGCCGGCAGGCCACCAGGGCTTCCCACAGGGGGATGCTGCCGCTGCTGCTGCTGCCTCCCCTGCTGCTGGTGACGCGCTTGCTGACCTGGCAGCGCTCCTGCGTGACGACCTGCGTGCAGAGCTGCTAGGCCTGAGGCTGGAAGCGGAGGTGCAGCAGCAGCAGCAAGCTGGGGACCAGCAGCAGCAGCAGGGTGAACCCGGCGACGCTAACTGGCAGGCGGCGTTTGCCAACAGCGACCTAGCGCAGCTGATGCGCGTCATCAGCATGGAAGACAACGAGGAGGAGGGCGAGGAGGGCGATGGCGATGATGATGGCGGTGCGAATGGCGACGGTGATGCCAGCATGGCGGGGCCCGCAGCTGCCAGCGTTAGCCTCAGCGGCGGTGGAAGGGCTGGCTATGGGGCCGGGGACGGTGTTGCGCCCGGCTGCGGTGGGCCGCGAGCACGCGTGCGCGCGGTGCGGCGGGGCGGTGGCGGCAGCGGCGGCGCTGCTGCTGGTGACGTCAACCTCCTACTAGCTGCACCCGCTTCCGCCACAGCAGCTGCAGCTGCGGGTGCATGGCCCCCCGGCATCTTTGGGCAGGGCGTGGCAGGTGCAGCATTCCCTGCGGCGCCGCTGTCCACGTCAGCGCTGCCTGACGGCGCTGGTGAGGGCGCATATGACGCGGATGCGTGCGTGGAGGCTGCGCTGACGCTGCCCGGCACCAGCGACCCCTCATGGCCCTGGCAGGTGCGGCAGGGGGGGAGTGGGGAGAAGGGGGGAGAGGGGCAAGAGGGCCTTGGCTACCTCGGGCTTGGGCTGACGCAGTAGCTAGGCCTAGCCCAATGGGCGCCTCTTTCTGACACACCATACCACACCTGGCATGGCTGGGGTTGGCGCTCCCGCTGCACAGCAGCACGCACCGCTGCAGCACACCGCTGCACTCCGTGGCGTGCACTTGTACTTGCACGCACTGGCTCACTCGCTGGCGATCCTCCACCTGGCCGCTCTCAGCGCTCGCGTTCACCTCACACCTCGCTCTCAGGCGGTGCGTTGTGCGCAGCCTTGCCTTGTGCCCTTGTGCCCTGGGGGCCACACACATCACATCACATGTGTGCCCGGGGGGCTTGTGTGGTGCCGTCTGCTGGCGCAGGTGCTCGTGGTGGCGCCGGCGCCGCACGACCCGCGCCGCCTCATACGCCTGCTCATGAGCGGCAGGCTGCTGCAGCAGCAGCCACAGCACGACAGCGCCGCCACGTCCTCGACCTCCACCTCCACTACCGCTCAGCCATCACCGTCCGCGTCTTCCCCGGTGGCGGTGCTGGAGTGTGCCTCCCTGGAGGACACACGCCATGCGCTGGCGCTGGACGGGCTGCCGCTGTGCTGCGGGGTGGCGCCCACGCCGCCCGTCGTGTCGCAGGCGGTGAGGCGGCGGCGCCGCCCGCCCGGCTCTGCACAAGAGGACGAGGGCGGGGAGGCGGAGGCGGAGGGTGGCGCGGGCGTCAGCGGCGCTGGCCATGTGCAGTACCGCTGGGGCGAGCTGGTGGTGAGCGCCTGCCTGCCGGCCTGCCTGCCGGCCTGCCATGAGCGCATACCGCTACGCAATCCATCCTTGCCGTGCGTGTGGGGGGGGAGGGTCAGCATGGCGCCCTGCACCGCCTCTGGAGCCATCACCTGCTGCGCTGGCGCGCAACCTGATACATAGGAGCACAGCACTCTGACCTTGTAAATCTGCAATCCTGGTTGCATGTCATGACGTATGAACCTGCCTGGCGTGCTGGGGCGCACACAGCAGGCAGCTCGAGAGCTGGAATCAGAACTGCAGGGCCCCGTAGGCCTCGACCCGGCTTAGGGGCATGCGCTTGCGTGTGCGCCATGTGTGCTGCGCAGCTGCGTAGGTTTGCAGTCATGTCAGGCGCACGTGTGTGTATCATGTGGTGGTTGTATGGTGCTGCAGGTGCGGCTGCAGCGCGCTCCGCCGGGCGGTGCTGCGCCACAGCCGGCCCCCGGCACGACGCGGCGCGCGGTGGTTCAGCGCGTGCGTCAGGCGCTGGCGGGCGAGGGACCCCTGCGCCAGTGCAGGGTGGGTGGAGGTGTGGGGTGGGGGTGGGGGGGGAAATGGCACATGCCATCCCGTGCTGTGCTCAGGCTGTGCTGCTGTATGGCATATGCTTACCGAGCGAGTGGCACTCCCACAAAGTAATGCCTTGAACAGCGATGTGGCAACCGACGCGTGAACTGCCATTCGCTCTCCTGGGCGATACAAGGACTGTGAAGTGTGAGGCCCTGATGGCATGGGGCTCAGCCAGATACACCTACCTGCTGCACCTACCTTACCTACCCCGTGGCAGCGCGCCTTTCTGCTCCTGCCACCCAATGCCCCCCACCCTCCCTGCTCCCCCCATTCCCCCCCGGTCATGCAGGTGGTGGTGCGGGGTGTGCCGGGCCAGCTGGGTGCGCAGGAGCTGGCGGAGATGATGGGGGCGGCAGGACACACGCAGCACGCGCCCGCCACGCCCGCCACGCCCGCCACCTCGCAGGACCCACACGCACCTGGCGCTGCTGGCGGCACAGATGCCACCGTCAACCCCAACGGCGCCGCTGCTGATGCGCCTACAGCACCTCTACCTCATCAGCCCACAGAGGCAGCGGCAAAAGGCGCCCATGCAGCAGCCTTGAAGGCTGCCGCTGCTGCTGCGCCGCCGCCGGCGGTGGTGGTGGCGCTGCTGCCGGGGGACTACCGTGCGGGCGACGCGCTGGAGCGTACGTTTGTGGTGACGTGTCACAGCCTGGACGCGTACGCGGCGGTGAGCGGCATGCAGTGGTGCATATGCATTCATGCAGCCATGTGCCCAGCGTGACACCTCCTTGGTGCCCTCCCTCCCTCGTGCGGTATGGTAGGGCCCTACTGCGCCTCCTGGTGGGGGTTTGGGGGTGGGGGTGGGGGGCTCACTGCCTGGCTGCACCTCCCTGCACCCCCTGCATGCCACCGCCCTCACATGGTGCATGTTCCCTTCTGCGCGGTAGCAAGCAAATGCAGCGCTGCAGGCTTGGGTGACGCCGCCATCGCGCTGCTCCGCGCAAGTCATCGGTGCTATCGAACACATGCATGCCAGGCATTGACTGACTGTGAGGGGCTACACGCCCCCTCCCCCGACCACTGTGCTGCCCGCACCTGCAGTGTGGCCCATTGCAATGCCATGCAATATGCAATGCTGATCCTGGTGGGCGGGCTCATGCCCTGCCCTGTAGCTCGCATCGTCCTCCCTTGCTTGTTCCCACTCCCTCTATGGCGGGGGTACGGGGGTACAGGGTGAATGCCATGCTGTGCCTGGATGATGCGCTCACAGGTGCTTGGCTGGAGCGGCGTGATGCTGCCTGACAAGCGCCTGGATGCGCTGGGGGTGGCGCTGCCGGCGCTGCAGCCTGGCGACGCCTGGGCGTGCCTCACGCTGCAGGTGCGTTGTGGTCAGCACTGTCACAACCATCACCAGCATTGCCGACCTCTTAGGCACTAAGTGTGCAGGGGAGGTAGAGGAAGCAGTTGGGTGGGTTACGTGGGTTGGCATTTCGCCGAAGCAGTTGCTGCTGCTGCTGGCGCCCCCGGCATCCTGGCATCCACGTCGCTGCTCTTCGCCGCTGCACCCGTGGCTACGCCTGTACACGTCACTCATGTGTGTGTGCATGATTGCGCCTGTGTGCGTGTGCATGATTGCGTGCGTGCGTGCGTGCAGGAGGACGATCCTGAGGCTGCAAGCGGCGGTGGTGGTGGTGTTGCCGCTGCCCGGCACGCCAAGCGCAGCGCCACATCCCACCATGGCGCAGTGGCGCAGCACATGCGCGGCGTCCTGGGCGCACTGCACGGGCCGGAGGGGGAGGCGGTGCGCAAGCACGCGCAGGAGCAGGCGGCCCAGGCCGACAGGCAGTGGGCCGCACGCACAGCGCTGGCGGCACAGGCTGCACGTATGGGTGAGTGGAGTGACTTCCAACGGCGACCCGGCTTGACACCACCTGTTGGCTTCTCCTTGCAGCCGCCTGGGCCCCACCTTAGGCTGGGTGGTGCATGCTCAGCGGTCGGGACTGCTCACTGCCATAGCTTGAATGCGTATGCAGCACCTACGTAACATGTTAAGGGGATTAGTTGGGACAGTACCTAGTCAGGGGGGTTGAAATTTTCAAGTCAACCAGCACATTTGGGGAAATCTGCTCAAGTGCCTGCACATAATGGTTGAGCCTGGACTGCACCTCGTGATACCTCTGAACATGCCCAATCTTAACTTGTGTACTGGCATTTTGTACACTTGCTCCATTGTGATGCCATTACTTGCTCAGGCATGGGCCACCCTGCGCTATGGGATGACGATGACATGCGTGATGGCGGCGACGGTGATGACGACGATGAAACCATCCACATGAACGGCCATGTAGGCGGCACCGCCGCGCACACCCCTGTCACACCTGCTGCTGCCATTGGGCCCGTGCTGCTGCCCCCGGCACCCACCACGCCGCAGCTGCCGCCGCATCACCTGCTGCGGCCTGCAGCAGCGGCGGCAGCAGCCGGCCAGCCTGGGGGTGGGCAGCTCAGCCCGCAGCAGATGAGCCCGCAGCAGGCGGCGCTGCAGGCTCAGCAGCAGCTGCCACCGCCCCGGCGTGGAGGTGGAGGTGGTGGCGGTGGCGCTGCAGGCGGTGGCGGTCTGGCCGCAGTGCCGTCTCGCCGGCGTGGCACGGCGGGGCGGCCCGCACCGCGCTCTCAGCAGGAGGACATGATGATGATGGCAGCAGCAGGCGCCTGCGGCGGCGCTGGCGGCGGTGACGGCTGCCCCTGCTGCCCCCCGCCTCCCACCACGCGTGCCTTCCTGTCCAACAGCGCCGCCTTCCTAGGCGCTGCTGCTGCTGCTGCTGCTGGCGGCGCTGACGGCAGGCGCGGCAGCGGCGCACCTGGCAGTAATATCGCAGGAGGGGCCATGTCCGCCCAGCAGCGCCAGCAGGCGGCAATGCTACAGTCGTTGTTCATGAAGCAGCTGCAGGAGATGGACGCGGCCATGCTGGACGATGACACCGCGTCTAGCGACGATGATGAGGATGACAACGGCGCTGGCGGCAGCGCTGCCGGGCAGCTGCGGCAGCTGCAGGCGCAGCTGCGTGCAGCGAGGGCACGAGGCGGCGCAGGACCATCCTCATCAACGTCATCGGCGTTGTCATCCGTTCAGGGCCGGCGACGTGTTCGTGTGCTGCCGCCTGGCGCAAGCAACGCAGCTCGCCTGCGTGCAATGGCCAGCGGCGGCAGTGGCGGGCAGAACGCTGCTGGCGCACCGCAGCAGCCACAGCAGCTGCAGGCCGTCCATGATGATGACGATGGCGGCGACCATGACGGTGACGGTGATGAGCTGCACGGAGCGGAGGCAAGCAGCCTGGCGGCGCTAGGCATCTCTGGTGGACATGGCCTTGCTGGTGCACGTGGTGGGGCAGGCGCGCATCCGGGGGGGGCTAAGAGTGAAGAGGAGGGGGCTGGTGGTGAGGAGGAGGAGGAGGCGGAGTATGATCCGTTCTTCCGGCGCAGCCGCAAGCGCTTCCCGGTGCGCTTTGCGGGCGCGCAGGGTCATGGGCCCGAGGACGAGTCAGAGGAGGACGAGCAGGGGGAGGAGGGGCAGGACGCGGGGGAGAAGCAGGGGCAGGGGTCCGGCAAGGCGGCTGGCCAGCAGCAGGATGCAGCAGGTATAAGGGTGTAGGTGGACACAGCTAGATGGCCATCGGTGATGCCTGCTGCAGCGCATATTCGGACCCTGCCTGGAGTGACCACCACGAGGGCATGACGCTGACTGACACGGTGACGGCGGGGGGTGCTGCCGGTGGCGGGGTTAGCTGTGGTTTAGGTGCCTTTGTCCATGGCAGTGCACCAGTCAGGTGCACGTGCAGGTTGGTAGATGGCAGACGTACCTGACAGTGAGGTACCTGCCTGATGCGTGTGAACAAAGGCACAGCGGTGAGAGCACTTACCTGCCTAGCTACCTAGCACGCGGCTAGGTGCCGGGTGAGCACTGGCGCTTGACACCCACTTCGCCGCCCTCCAGCGCAATCACGGGTCATGTAACAACCACGTGCTGCTGCATGCTGCAATTTCCGGTTCTCTTGCCAAGGAGGTATATGATCACGCACATCGTCAACGCGCAGACAGGCAGGCAGCGCGCACACGTTAAGACCTACACCTACCGGTGCCGCACCTGCAGTTTATGTCGTCCACTGCCGTGCACATATGCTTGAGCCCGGTGTTCTTGCAGCTGTGCGCCTATCGCTCACCTGATGTGCTCCATTAGGTGCAAGCCGCCTGTGCGCACTGACTGATGCACACGTCATTGATATGCACTTGTACACAACAGGATCGAAGTAGGCCAGCAAGTGAAGGTTGTAACCCCCACCTGCCCAGTAGGTCCCACTCCACTCCACTCCACTCACTCACCAGTGGCTGTACGCGTTGGTGCGCTGCATCTAGCTGCAATAGGCCTCAGGCCTTGTTACCGTCCCTGTCACCGTCCCTACTGTCAGGACGTATAAAGCATGACACGCGCGCATACCGTAGCGCTGCTTGCAGGACAAGCATGTGCGCATGCGCGTGCGCGTGTGTCACTTGTTAGGCGCATGCAGCTGCCCGACCCTATGTTGCGGGCTCTGGCATGGCTCCACCCAGCAGTGCTGATGAGTGATGGCAAACGTGCTGCTGGCTGCTGGCCGGTGATTCCACCACCACCGACCATCACCAACCACCCACTGCTGCTCCATCCGCCTGGTCGGCCTACCCTATGCGTCCACATGTGATATGTGGCAACACCAGCTGGATGGCGGGCGGCATTCCACCCAACGGCTGCTGGTGTGGCTGCGACTGCTGCGCGCATGGGGCGCCTGCCTGCCTTGCGTGCGAGGCATGCGCCCTACTCAACCCTCAGCCCCTCGCAATGACGACATGATGCAGCGCACACGTGCTTGCTGGCAAGGTTGAGCTGAGTTGTGCTGCCGGCGAGCCAGGCTGGAGCGACATCGCGCTCACGTGCATACAGGTGGACAGTACTGAGTGAGCCAGCTCGTGAAGGATCGCAAGCAGTTTTACAATTGTACTGCTGATTTTAGCCTGTTGTCATTCTCATCACAAACAAATGAAACAGTACCATCGCGGTTGAGTACGTGGTCGTGCCAACAGCAACACACAACCTTACTTCTCGAATCCCAAACATCTGGCCCACCGCAATCCAACCGCCGCCGCGTTCAATGTGTACATTCAGTGCATACCAAAGAGTATTTACAGCCACAGGTCACAGCAAAAATTGCAACTGTTATGTCCATTGGAGGTGCAGACTGCATCTGGGCGATTTAAGCACTGGATGTTGGCGGATATGTTGGCCACACATAAGGCAGCACTGGCACTGGTTGTTGTGGTAGTGCTGCGACTGCTGACGGAATCGTGTTACGCTGGTTTAACTCCTGCATTGGTCAGCACACTGCTGTAGAGCTGCAGCATGCAGGCAGGTGAAGCCCTCGCTAGTGCTACGGCCGTTGAGGATGTTGCTGTCAAGGCCAACATTTATGCTTACACGGGGCCTACACCATCATTATCAAATTCGGTCAGGCTTCGGGACTGCGCTCCCTGCATCAGCTTCCAGGTCAGCTCTGATAGCAGCCTGGAGCTTTCCGTGTGCCCGCCTTGTGGTCTGCGGTGGACTGTTCACCATGGAGCGAAAGAAGGGATTGCTCCAGGCTGTGAGAGCTGGACTGTGAGCGAACTCAGGAGCACGCTTGCCTCTGCCACAGCCTCTGGAGTGCCCAGAGTCCTGGTCACGGCCCTCCTCCATGAAGGCATGACCGTCAATGACGGTTCCGGTGAGCGTGTTCCACTGAGGTTGCAGACTCCGGGAGTCGGCATAGAAGAGCGGGTTGAATCCAACCACTGCAACATGGTCTACATGCCGCTTAGACGAAGCGGAGTTCCTAGGTAAAAGAGTGTGACTGTGCACAGCGGGCACGCTGGGCATTTCCGTTACCGGTGCTGTCAGTAAGCTTGGGTGGCACTCTCTAACAAGCGGTGAATCAGAAGTGGCCAGAGTGCAGTCCTGGACTGCATCCTTGTCGGCAGCAAGTGTCGCCTTCCGTGGGTATTCCTGGTTCCTTGGCTTGCAAAACGCCTCGTCTCGACTACCCTGCACAACGGAAGAGAATTAAAGTATTGTTAATTTTCAGTACAAAGCTTGTTGACGTTTGGTGCTCACCAGTGTTGGGTGACGTGGTCAGTCCACAAGGCACGAGTCGATGACAAGGATGTTGCAGCAGGGCGAATGGACGGGACACTACCAGCCAGGCCTGCTAACAAGCCCCCCTTATGTTCAACAGCTGACCTTGGAGAGCGGACTGCCAAATATGACCCAAAGGCAGCACCGGAGCACTCGAATCCAGAACCGGAACCAAACGTAGGGTATGTACACAGGCGCGAAGACGGTGAGCTTGAGCAAGGTGAAGAGGAGGTCCATGCACGCTTATTTTTCTGGGAACCTGTTAAGCTGCTTGTTAAGCTTATTGATAGAGCCGAGTATGACACCTGTTTTGACTGCGGCGGCGTTGACCCAGTTGGGTTTCTCTGCACAATGAGGGCAGCAGCACACAATGGCCTGTTGACAGCGTGGTTGTGTTAGTGCACGTTTTTACACGCAACACAAGTGGCTGTCTGGACAGTCTATCTCGTCCTGGTCACTGCATGCACTTTTTGTCGCCTCGATGACATCTCGAAACCCATATTCTCTGCTGCCCCCAACCAAGACAAGGGATAACCCATTCTGAAGACTGTTACCTGGATTTTTACACAACCACTCAACTTATCTAGGACTCCTCGAACGCTTTCAGCATGGTGTTGCCCCCTTGTTCTCCAGTTTTCACAATGGTGTTGGGACTCACAACACTGGTGTCAGGCGCTGGCGTGCACCAATCGGACAACGCTGTGGTATAGCGCGCTGTACACCTGTCAATAGCGCTCGCCACCCTCCTGCTGGCGCTGGCAGTCGCCAGCAGCCTCGCCTCCTTACCCAGGCCTCGGGGAGTTAGCAATCGCATGAATTTGGCTTGGAGTCTCGCCACACGTCGGCGCAATTCACTGCGGGTACGTGATATTGCTCGATATTGCTCTCTTCTCGGTCCTTCGCCGGCGGGTGATTGCGCCTGAGTTGCTCAGAGCACCTTCCTTCACCTTGTGGTGTGCGGCTGTACCCTGGGGAATGCAGGCTGTAGGCCCAAGTGCGAGCCCCCAGTTCCCCCTCTACCACTGGAGATTGCTGAAGTCCCTTCCTTCCCCATGGCAGCCCACTCTGGCTGCGCTCCGCCGCCGCTGAGTCCCACTACTTCTTCTGACTGCTCCACCTGCTGTTATGGCTCTGACGACGATGCGCCCTCCACTCCTGGCAGCGGTCTACGCAGTCTCTCCAGGAGCTCCGAGTCCTGGCCCTTCTGGCAGCTGACCAGTGACAGTGGCGAGTATGGCAACAGCTCTGACGCTGACCTCACCGAGTCCAAGGTTGATGACGCAAGCACCTCGCCTTCACTGGCAGCCCACCACAAGGAACAGCGGGGCAGTCACAGCAGCAACACCAGTCGCAGCTTCACCACCAACCATTCAGCGTACAAGACTGAAGTGGACTTCAGCCAGGCTGCAAGGTGCCTGCGTCGCGTGGAGTCCGCCGGCGCTGCGCATGATGGGCGGCGCATGACGACGCGCACCTGCAGTGGTGCCACTGACACATCGCTCGGCCTCGCAGCTGTGTTCCAGGGCACCGTAAAGGACATGGCTGCTCAGTTTGAGGCATGCGCCACGGCTGTCAAGAGCCGCACTGCCTCTGCGCCCGGCAATGCTGTCAACCTGCTGGGCGCCGCGCCAGCACAGCCGCGAGCGCTGCGAATGACCCGCCGCTGCGCAAAGCCCGTAATGTTCTGAGCAACATGGGACCCATCATTGACGCGATTGCTGATGACCTAGCTAGCCGTCATGGTGCTGTGATTGCACAATGGGCCATCGCAGGCATGGTTACTGCCTGATGCGGCAGCCTGGTTTGCCTTACCTGCTTTGTGATTTCGCCCGCATTGGTATTGATCCAATTCTGTCTCCTGATTTATGCTGGCTCATGGTTCTAGGTTGATTAATTGCACGCATAGTGCTGACCTCCCTGACAGACACCCTCTCAATTGATTTCGTGACAACACATTAACTCACACCCTTGTGTGCGCGTGCACACAACCACGCGCCCTGGCAGATGCCAGGCGCTGGCATGCATTTGCCTGGTGACTCATTGCACGTTCGTCCTGCTCATGCCAACGTTGGTGCAACCCCTGCCCATAGCCTAACGTGGCAAAGTGATATGTTCCAGAGGTCAAGGATTGCGTTGCGTGCATACAAGTAGTACGCACCAGGCAGCTGGTCGTCGTGATTGCGATTTACCAAATAATTGCGCCCCATTTATTGTTCTTCCTACCGATTGCACCACTACGCGTCTGCCTGTTGCCTTGCGTTTTGAGTCGTGTGCGAGTGTGCACGGCTCCAAGAGCGTTTTGCGGCCCTGCTCACAACCCCCCCCCCATTCCCCCCCCAGGCATCCCCACACGCCATGCCGCAGATACCCGCACGCATGCGTCGTTGGTGCGTCGCCATGCAACACGCAAGGATAATACCACGCTATGCAGCCTGTCCAGGCACTGGCAAAGTGTGCGACCAATGTCTGTAAGACAAACAGTCAGAACTGTCATTACAGCAACGGTGATGCGGTGAAGGCACATGCCTGTCATGCAACAAACATACCAGGACCATGACACAGCACATATGTCCTTGTAGATGGCATGCAAGCTGCATGCGAGAGGTCGGCACAGCAGTACAGCACGCGCAGATGCGCACATGCATGCAATCATGCACATGTGCCAAGGCGTACCCCAACCCAGGCGCTTCACGCAGCTGTACTTGCGCCTCTTCGCAGCAACTCCCCAAACACATGTGCAGCAAGCGTCTTGCGTAGCAGCAGAAACCTGCCATAGCACTGCAGTGGCGAGACTGCGTTGAAGCACTGAACACCACTGAACATCAGCTCGCTCACGCGCTGGACTGCGCCATGCAGGGCTGCAGACTGCGGCATGCGTGCCTTCTGTTGTGCTTATCACGTCACAGCACATGGTGCTGTCTACCCGCAAGAATGTATGCTTGTATGTGGGAAAGGCCATGGACATGGCAAATGGGAGCATCACCATCGCATCGATTGCATGGTGATCGTGATCAAGCGAGGGCGGCTTGCACGGATTGATATATTCACATGCGTCACGGCCTGCACGCAGGGTGGTGAAGTGGTGATGCGGCGAGGCCGGCCATACGGCGCCACAATGAAGGACATACCCGCGCAAGCATCCCCGTGAACAGCTACCTGACCCTCCGCCTCCAACTGCGTGGCTGGTTTCACCCTCTTTGTTTTTGCACGCGCGGCACCCAGAAAGTGCCTAGCAGGTGCTTAACTAGGTGCTCAGGTGTTCATGCAGCTGTAAAGCGTGCATCATTATCATCAACAAAACAACGACGTGTTTGGCCACACCCAGGCGCTAATACATTGAGATACAGAGAGCAGGCATGGCTAGGGGGGCGAGGACAACACGCCACCCACAACACGACATGGCACGTCAACAGCTCACAGTATCGCACATGCAGTGTGCGTTGACACACGTGTGCATGCATCATGGCAGCACCAAGGCGCATCCATCAACCCATCCATCAACCGCGCTACCTCGCTGCGGTCTAGCATGTCACGTCTCTAAGCCTGCCAATGCACGTGTACCGCGCAAGCACAGCGCATGGCAGCAGCAGCGCCTGCCGGGCCGTCACGCCTCCCTCGCAGCAGTCCATGCCCTCCCTGGCTTCTCCTCCTCCTGTACACTGAGGAGCGCTCTGCCCCGCACTACTGCCTCCGCCAAGCAAGCGCGCGTGGCGGGCGCTCTGCCGCAGTGGCCGCTAGCTATGGCTTGAGGTGCTTTGCGTGGAAGAGGACGTGTTCGTCAATGAAGGAGGAGATGAAGAAGTAGGAGTGGTCGTAACCCTCCTGCAAGCGCACAACCACACAAGCGCACACACAGGCAGCCACAGCAGCCGCAGTAGTAAGAGTGCAGGTGATGGCCGGCACTTCAATACCAATCAGCATGGCGATCACCAACAAGTCAACATGCTGCATCCGCGTGCTGCGTATGGCGAGGTCAAGACGGAATGTGTGCAGCCAGCAAGCATGAGCCAAGGCACACGCACGCACATTCACCCCTACCACCTGCCCCCACTCCTGGCCCCCACATGCTCACCTGCAGGCGCAGCGTGGCGTGTCCGTAGCCCGCTGCCACCGCCACCTCGGCCAGGTCGTCCTGGCGCAGCTGGTCCGCCAGGAAGCTGTCGGAGGCGCCCGTGTCCACCAGCAGGGGGGGCAGGTCGCCTGCGCACAGCACATATGAGCACAGCGTACGTGATAATGATGGCAACGACGAGGACCAGCATGCTGACGAGGCATCGTGCAACAGCACATTACGCCGCCCTTCCCCCCCGCCCACCCCATGCTACCCTGCGCTGACGCACGAGCGGCCGCACGCAAGGCGTTGTGCAGCCGCACCTGTCAATGTGTCCGCAACCGGTAATATGTTTTGTATGACACTGCGACGACAATCAGGTGTCACGCAGGCGCCCCATGATTGCCACCACCGGATGCTTGGCCCTGTGTGCCCTCCAGCGCACCTGTACCGCGTCCGCTCTCCCCCCTGGCCCTCAGCAGCTCCACCGCGTCGTACTGCGCCCACGCCTCCTTGTCCTCCTCACCCAGGTAGCCTGCAGGGGGGGGGGGGGGGGGGGGGGGGGGGGGGGGGGGGGGGGGGGGCG